>ML410669.1:2447-44593 GCA_005239525.1 Nicotiana knightiana
GTTCTACCAAAACCCTAGGTTAAAGAAGTTAGCTAAACAAATTCATAAGAATAAAACCCAAAATAACTTGCATAATTAAACTACAAAGTAATGAAGAAAATCTGTACAAATTGATGTCTTGCCGTCCGAATCTCTTCTAATCTCCTCCAATCTCGAATCTCTCTAATTTGTGTTGTTTTGGGGTCTATTTATAAGTTTAGGACAAACCCCAAATGTGTAGGAGACTTCTATTTCAATCGGGAAACACTTAAACTTGTCAAAACTCGGATTTGACCGAACCTGGGACCCCGGGCGTTTGGGCTCTAACGCACCCCTAAGGCTAGGGCAGGCCTGGCGTTTGGGCCCTAAACCCCCCCTAACGCCAGGGGATGCCTGGCTTTAGGGGAAAACGCCCGGCTATCGCCTGGGTGTCTCCTTTTGCGTATATTCAACGTATTTGCATCCCTTTAGCTCTGTTTCCATCTCCAATTCACCTACACATGAAATAAACTCCATTAAGCACATAACAAGTGTATTTTTATCATTAATGCACCTCAAATGTAAGGTATATCACATGTTAAACTGTGCAATTTAGTCTCGCATCAATCATCATCATCAACTGCGACTGGTGCGGTGGGGGTATGAGTATAGGACGGTTCTGAACCCTGGCTGCCTTCTTCCGAACCCTCAGAAGAGCTTGCTGTGGTGGAGGGTTCATTGCGGAGTTGGTATCTCCCAGGGAACTGTGCTGGCTGAGATTGGGCCTCAGTTTGTTCCTCCATTGAGTGGCCCTCAGATTCCTCCTTAGATGGGATGTACGAACTTGATTCAGAGGGCTTTGTGGTCCTACCTCTCCCTGTGGTTGTTTTCTTCGCAATCTCTTTCTGCATTGCAAGTGGTTGAGTACCCCTGCCTCAGCCTAGGGAGGGTTCACCCCTCCCTTTAGAAGTATCACCACGACCTCATGATCGAACCATTGTCTGCAATACATAGCAACATGAGTAAGTAAAAGTTCAAAAATATGATATAAAATAGTTGCAGACAAAACAATGTGCAAAGGTGGAAGTGCGGCCGTAAAATGGCTTGTGCGGACCACACAATTTTGAAGTGTTTCCGCACAATTGAAGTGTGTTCCGCATAATTGTGAGTGCGGACTCACAATTCAAGGCCCAAAAATACCAATTCTCTGAAGTTTTTATCTGCGTCCGCACATATTTTTCTGTGGCCGCAGTTCTGTTTCTGCGGACCGCACAATTTTGTATGAGGTCTGCACATTGAATGCACAGACTTTCCCGATATTAGGGATCTTTGGACCACAAAATTTCATGTGCGGCCGCACAATTCAAAATCCCACAACAGTGAACTTAGGTTTTAGCAATTTTAGCAGAATTTGGACATGGTATTTGAAATATAGACATGATACACGATTTACCCAACCCCCAATGAGTACATATGAAGTTACCCACACAAATTTAAGCACACGTGATGATTCATCTGACATTTAGGCCTAAAAATAACTAAACCAATTAAGAACATAAACTAAGAAAATTTGAAAAATCTAAACATGAATCAAACATACTAGTGATGAAGGATGAAGGGGAGAATCTAGGATGATGAAGTGAGTGTGATGTTTGAATCAGCTTTTGTGCACTGTGCTTGCTTTGGTGTCAAGTGTTCAGAGTGCATAAATTGTGCGGGTGGAGACTCCTTTCTTCTGTGGCATTCAACATTGTGCGGGCCGCACAATAAATGTGCGGCCCGCAGTTTTTCAACACTTAGCCATTTTTTCGAGCACAGTTCCTGCAAACTTATTCCTGCAATTCACTTCAAAACCAGTTAGCACAAAACAAAATCTATCTAAAAAAGAAGAAAAATAAAAATAAAAAGAAACATGAGTTGCTTCCCAAGAAGCGCCTGATTTAACATCACGGCACGACGTAGAATACCATCAATCACTTGAAATGAATCAATGCCACGATGTGGCCATCATCAACTTTTACTAAATAATGCTTCACCGGTGCCCATTGACTCTTAACACTTCATCATTTTTATTCTTCAAGTCTAATGCACCAAAGGATGTCACATTCACAACCTCAAACGGGCCACCCCATTTAGACTTCAACTTTCCCGGGAACATCCGTAACTGGCAATTAAACAATAACATAAGATCACCTTCTTTGAACTCCTTGTTCCGAATGTACTTGTCATGGAGGTACTTATTCTCCTTGTATAAGGAATAACTTGTATACGCATGGTACCGAAATTCATCAAGCTCATTCAATTGTGCCACCCTTAAGTTGGCGGTGACATCCCAATCAAGATTTAGCTTCTTCAACACCCACATAGCCTTGCGCTCAAGTTCCACCGGAAGGTGACAAGATTTCCCGAACACCAACCGGTATGGAGACATCTCAACGGTGTTTTGTAAGCCATTCTATAAGCCCATAGAGCATCATCAAGTTTCTTCGACCAATCCGTCCGATTGGCATTCACTGTCTTTGACAAAATACTCTTGGTTTCTCGGTCGGAGACCTCCATTTGTCCGCTTGCTTGAGGGTGATAGGGGGTCGAGACTTTGTGAGTGACACCATACTTAGTGAGTAAGGTATCAAAAGCTTTGTTGCAAAACAGCGATCCCCCATCACTTATAATGGCCCTTGGAGTACCAAATCTTGTAAAGATGTTCTTTTTCAAAAATGCCACCATACTTCTAGCTTCGTCGTTGGGTAGAGCAACAACCTCAACTCAATTTGACACATAGTCCACATCTATCAAAATTTAGGTGTTCCCACAAGAGCTTACGAACAGTCCCATGAAATCAATTCTCCACACATCAAAAATGTCAATTTCCAAGATGGTGGTGAGGGGCATCTCATTTTCTTAGAAATTCCACCTTCCCTTTGACATTCAGCACAACTCTTGACTAGATCACTTGCGTCCTTGTAGGGAGTAGGCCAATAGAATCCACAACTCAACATTTTCGCCACCGTTATCGCTCCACCATGATGTCCACTATTTTGTGAAGAGTGGCAGGCCTCAAGAATTTCCACTTGTTCTTAATCCGGCACGCATCGTCGAATCACACTATTGGTACAAATCCGGAAGAGGTACGATTTCCCAATAATAGTCAAGGCAATCCCGTTTGAGCTTCTTCCTTTGGTTTGAAAAGAACTCATTTGGTACATACCACTCACAAGATAATTTTCTAAGTCAGCAAATAATGGCATCTTGGTCATTGAAATGGCTAGAAGTTGCTCGTCGGGGAAGGCATTATTGATCTTAAGGCCGTCATGTGGCCTCCCCTATTCCTCCAAGCAAGACAAGTGGCCCGCCACTTGGTTTTCACTGCCTTTGAGGTCTTGGGTTTCTAGATCAAACTCTTGCAATAAAAGCACTCATCGCATTAACCTCGCCTTTGAATCCTTCTTGCTCATTAAGTACTGAAGCGCAGCATGATCTGTGTGGACAATCACCTTTGTACCCATCAAGTATGGTCAGAACTTCTCCATAGCAAAGACAATAGCAAGGAGCTACTTTTCGGTCACCGTGTAATTGGCTTGGGCATCGTTCATGGTCTTACTATCATAGTAGACCGAATAGAAGATTTAATGATACGTTTCCCCAAAATTGCTCCGACCGCCTCATCATTTGCGTCACAATGAGCTCAAAATGCAAGCTCCAATCCGGTGCGGTGATAATAGAAGTAGTTGTCAATTTGAACTTGGGCATTTCGAATGCCTTCATGCAATCTTCGTTGAAATGGAATTTGGCATCCTTCTCCAAAAGCTTACACAAGTGGTTCACCACTTTGGAAAAATCCATGATGAAATGTCAATAGATCCTCGCATGATCCAAGAAACTCCTCACTCCCTTCACTGATGTAGGGGGTGGAAGTTTAGAAATCACCTCTATTTTGGCCCTATCGACCTCAATACCATTCTTTGAAATTTTGTGGCCAAGCACAATGTCTTCCTCGACCATGAAGTGACATTTCTCCCAATTCAATACCAAGTTCGTCTCTTCACATCTTGCCAAGACCTTATCCAAATTTTCAAGCAATCTTCAAAAGAATTCCCGACCACTGAAAAGTCATCCATGGAGACCTCAAGAAAATCCTCCACCATGTCGGTGAAGATAGCCATCATACACCGTTGAAAAGTCGTCGGTGCATTACATAACCCAAATGGCATCCACGAGAATGCGAAAGTATCATAGGGACATGTGAAAGTAGTCTTCTCTTGATCCTCTGGAGAAATAAGGATTTGATTGTAGCTATAATACCTATCGAGGAAAATATAGAAAGCACGGCCGGCCAACCTATCAAGCATTTGATCAAGGAAGGAAAGTGGGAAATGATCTTTACTTGTGACTTTGTTGGGCTTGCGATAGTCCATACACACTGTCCACCCGGTCACCGTTCTTGTAGGAATCAACTCGTTCTTTTCATTGGTGACCACCGTCATGCCCCCTTTATTTGGGACACATTGCATCAGAGAGGTCCATGAACTTTATGATCCAACAACTTTATGATCTCCTTCTTGAACACCTATTACATTGCTTCATTTAGACGCCTTTGATGTTCAACGGAGGATTTTTCATTCTCCTCAAAAATAATCTTGTGCATGCAAAAGGAAGGCTTATACCACGAATCTCTGCCAATGTCCATCTGATAGCTTTCCGCCTCTTTTGTAGCACTGCCAAAGTAGAGTCTACCTTCACGTTAGTCAAACAAGAGGAAATAATAACTAGTAAAGTAGAACAAGGGCCAATGAATTCATACCTAAGATGTGTAGGCAATGGATTTCACTACAAAGTGGGAGGCTCCTCGATGAGGGCTTTGTTGGAGGAGTCTTCCGGTTTTCAAGATCCAAGGACGATTTGCGGGGTTCGTAAATGTAAGACCCCATTCCTTGCAATGAATTCACACATTCCACATGACATCCTTCTCATTATCATCATCAAGGTTAAGTAAAACGGCCTCCAAAGTATCATCCACATTCATTATGGCACTAGTATCATCAATAATCACATCGGTTACAAAATCCAAAAACGAACAAACTTCATTGCTATTCGGTTGCCTCATAGATTTTCACACATGGAAACCCACCTTTTCATCACCCACCCAAAAAGTGGGCTCACCGGCTTCCATATCAACAAGATCCTTGCTCGTAGCAAGGAAAGGTCTACCCAAAATAATAGGCACCTCATAGTCCACCTCACAATCAAGAATCACAAAGTCCGCCGGGAGGATGAACTTATCAACACGAACCAACACATCATAAATAATACCCAATGGTCTCTTCATAGTATGATCCGCCATTTGTAGCCTCATAGAAGTGGGTCTTGGTTTCCCAATACTCAACATTTCAAAAACCAAGTAGGGCATCAAATTGATACTCGCCCCTAGATCACAAAGAGCTTTGGAAAAGTCGGCGCTTACAATGGTACAAGGGATTGTGAAAGCGCCGGAATCTTCCAATTTAGGAGCCATTGAGTGCACAATTTCTCTCATTTGATGTGTCATCTTTATAGTCTCACAATTCATCGACCTCTTCTTTGTCACTAAATCCTTCATGAACTTTGCATAATCGGGCATTTGCTCCAAAGCCTCAACCAATGGCACATTAATATATAGTCGTTTCATCATGTCAATGAACTTTTTGAATTGGTTCTCGCCATTTTACTTGGAAAGCCTTTGCGAGTATGGAGGAGGAGGCCTTGGCATTGGTGTTTTAGCCTTTAGCACTACCGGTTCCGGTATGTCTACAATGTGTTACCTAGACGGGTTCAATTATTCTTGAGTCTCCTCCATATTTTCATCAATATCAATACGCACTTCGTCATTTGCTTGCACCACATTGTTTGGAATCTCATCTTCTTGAATCACTTGTTCATCATCCACAATTTTTCTTTGACTTGAGGTGATTGCATCCCCACCTTTTCCACTCCTTGAAGTCACAGTACTGGCATGTACCGTGTTGTTCCCACCCTTCGGGTACCGTGTCACTTGGTCGTACCCCCTTAGGACGAGTGTTCAAATCTTGTGAGATTTTCCCCAATTGAACTTCCAAATTGAAAATTGAAGTGTTGTAAGAGGCTAGTTGAGCATCAGAGTCGGCATTCTTCTCCATCATTTGTTTGAGCATGTTCTCAGTTCGCCCCATCTCATTGTTGGAAGAGCTGGGACCATGAGAAGGATAAGGAAGCGGGTTGCTTGGTTGTTGATACATCGGGGGACTTTGAAATCCCGACCCCCCAATTCCCTTGGTTATTGTTCCAACCCCCTTGGTTGTTGCGTCCCCAATATCCTTGATTACTTCCACCCTAATTGCCTTGGTTGTTTTGACCATTCCAATTCCCTTGGTTGTTTTGATTGTTCCAATTACCATGGTTGTTACCACCATTCCAATTGCCTTGGTTGCTAGAGTTCCAATTCCCTTGATTACCTTGAGATCGCTATTGTTGTTGATTCGGGACTTGAGAGTTGTTTCTTTGCCCTTGGAAGTTGTTCACATATTGTACTTCCTCCTCTTATTCATTGGAAAATTCATCTTGATCAAACCCACTATACTCTTGGACATATTGTTCCACATGGTTTTGCACTTGTTAACCCTTTTTGCCTTTGCTTGTTCCCCATTATATTTACACCTTCCATTGCATTTACTTGCTTAGGACCTTGAACTTGTTGAAGTTGAGCTTTGGCTAACTGATTCATTGTGGTGGTCAACTCGGCAATTGCTTGCCCATGATCATGCAATTCTTCATGTGGTGAATCACATTTGGATCACCTTGAGAAACATTTGCTCTACTTTTCCATTCTGATGAATCCACCATTTCATCTAAGATCTCACAAGCTTCGGCATATGGCGTTGTCATGAAATATCCACGGAGATTGGTAGTATTGATCCCCCTATAGAAAGTTTGTTGAATCATAGCCTTCGTCATATAATTGTTTGGGAACTCTTTCACCATAGAACGGTACCTCTTCCATATCTCATGCAAAGGCTCATTGAGTTCTTACTTGAATGCTAGAATCTCATCTCGAAGAATAGCCATATGCCCGGGAGAAAAGAACTTGGAAATGAATGTCTTAGCCAATTCATCCCATGTACGGATGGAATGGTTTGGCAATCTTTCTAACCAATCCAAGGCTTTCCCCCGTAGAGAGAAGGGAAATAGCCTCAAACTTAGAGCATCCTCGGAGACGTTCATATGCTTACTCCGCCCATAAGTGTCCACAAACCCCTTAAGGTGTTTATATACATTTTGACTCGGAGCCCTGGTGAAGAATCCGTGTTGCTCTAGAAATGTGAGCATAACATTAGTGATTTGGAGGTTTCTCACCCTAATGCAGGGCGGGACTAGGTCACTTGCATATCCTTCGTTTGGCAACACCCTGTGTGGAGCCACTCTTGGTGGAGGTGGGGGAGGAACGGGAACGTTGTCATGAGGTGGGTGGCCTCGTCTATTTGCTTGAGGTTCAAGAGAAACCTCTTCAACTTGATCATCCTCCACATCATCCCCCAATGGCAAGTTTCCGAGAGGATCACTGTTGTTGAGAGCCATTTTTGTACCTACAATTGGTTCACCAAAAATATTAGTAACACGGAAGGAAAGGAAGACAAGTCATACAAAAAACCAAATATATAGCTAAATTTGTTTTTATCTCCCCGGCAGCGACGCCAAAAATTGATCTCACCCAAGTCATGCCTCAAATTAGGGTTGGGACGCGGTCGATTGCAATAATAATCACCCAATTAGGAGTCATGATTGAATCTAGAGGGAGCATAGATTGGATTAGTGGTATATATTTGGACTAAGCGCGTAAAGTGTCTAAGTTGCACTTCCACAAACTTTGTTTTGATTCTACTTCTAAAATTATACTAAGGTTTCCAAATGTAAAATACGAAACTAGGGAATAATGTTTTTGTTGTTATTTTTCAAATATGTAAAAGGTTTAGGGTTGTGACCTCCACCTAGGTGTTTGCCTAACGGTTTGTGGGCATTAGAGCGAGTTTCGTTGGTTGGGTGTATTATAGCAATCAACACTCAATTACCCACTCAATACCTCTCGGTAAGAGAGTGGTTTTGCCCAATTTGGCTTTCTCAAGTCCAAATGGGTATTGCACAAAATAGTTGATAAATGCTCAAGTCGGATTTTACTATCTCTAGATTCAACCCTTTAATTGGGACTATCAATCTTTAAATCCATCCCAATTTCTTTTTAGCCAAGTTTTCCTAGACTAAGTCTCTCTTTCTCAAGTAGAGACTAAGTCAAGTAGGCTTGAATCAATGTTTGCAACCATTAATTCTATAATTATAGCAAGAATTAGGTTAAATATTACACATCCAACCATAAACAAGCCCTAAATCAAACACCCATTAGGTTCCTACACTAGGGTTAGGTCACATTTCTAGCTAGAAATTTAGCTACTCATAGTGGGTGATAAAGAAAATAAAGAAGAAAAGATGATTAAACTCATATTGAATGATAAATAGATGAAAATCCAAAGTAAAATCAACAATAAAAACCAAAGTTGCCTAAAAGAGTAAAAAAAACAGCTACAAACTTTCTGGTATTCAAAACTTGACCTAATTTCATCAAAAACGATTTATATAAAGTTGAAATTTTCAGACAAAATTGCCCTTTCGGAGGTTCTACGGCCACACAATTCCGTGTGCGTTCCGCACTTTGCTTCAGCTCTTGACAGGATTTGGTTTTGTGGCCGCACAATTCTGAACTGCGGCAGCATCTCTTGAGTTCTGCGGACCGCACAATTCTGGGTGCGGCCGCACATTTGATTTCTGCGACCGCACAATTATAGTGCGGTCCACAGATCTTGATGGTCTTGAATTTCTAATTCTCTGAACCTTGACTTCTACGGACGCATAATTATTATGCGGTCCGCACTTTACATTGCAGGACTATTGATTTTTCTTCTTGTTCTGCGGCCCTAGACAGAATTTTGCAGTCCGCACTTTAGCCTTTTTGCTTGATTTTGTCCTTGTTCAAAATCACTCCTTCTTGAGTTGAATGTAATCACATTGGCTCATTTTCCAATACTCCTGCAAGTAAGCATATTTTATCAGTTTCGGGAATACCTTTAAATATTTTTGAACTAAAACTAAAGTCAAAGGGCGCAAATAAGTAGTCAAAATCCTCATTTATCATTGACCACTCATTGATTGGTTTTATTGATCCTCATATAGAAACTTTGTTGAATCATAGCCTCCATCATGTCATTGTTTGGGCACTCTTTCACGATAGTTCGATACCTCTCCCATATCTCATGCAAAGGCTCATTTGGTTCTTGTTTGAATGCTAGAATCTCGTCTCTAAGAGTAGCCATATGCTTGGGAGCAAAGAACTTGGAAATAAATTTCTTCGCCAATTCATCCAATGTACGGATGGAATGGGAAAGTTGTCTTAAGGCGGTCGGCCTCGTCTATTTGTTTGAGGTTCAGGAGGAACCTCGTCAACTTGGTCATTATCCACGTCATCCCCTAATGACATATTTTCGAGAGCATCATCGTTGTTGAGATCCATTGTTTCACCTACAATTGTTTCACTCAAAGATTAGTAACACGGAAAGAAATAAAGACAAATCACCACAAAACCAAATATATAGCTAAATCTATTTTTAGCTCCCCGACAACGATGCCAAAAAATTATCTCTTCCAAGTCACACCTGTATTCGGGATTGTGAAACGGTCAATTGCAATAATAATACCCAACAAGGAGTCGGGATCAAATCCACAGGGAGCTGAGATGTGATTAGTGGTATATATTTGGATCAAGCACGTGAAGTATCTCGATTGCACTTCCACAAATATTGTTTTGTTTTTACTTCTAAAGTTATGCTACGGATTACAAGTCTAAGATATAAAACTAGAGAATGTTGTTTTTGTTGTTGTTTTCAAATAATGTAAAAGGCATAGGGCTGTGACTTCCACCTAGGTGTTTGCCTAACGGGTTGTAAACTTTAAAGCTTATTTCGTTGGTCGGGGTGTATTATAGTAATCAACACTCAAATACCCACTCAATACCTCCTGGTAAGAGAGTGATTTTGCCCAATTTAGCTTTCTCAAGTCCAAATGGGTATTGAACAAAACAGTTGATAAAATGCTCAAGTCCGGTTGTACTATCTCTAGGTTCAACCCTTTAATTGGGTCTATCAATCTCTTGATTTCATCCCAAATTCTTGTTAGCCAAGTTTCCTAGACTAAGTCTCTCTTTCTCAAGAAGAGACTAAGTCAAATAGGCATAAACTAATGTTTTCAACCAGTAATTCTACAATTATAAGCAATAACAAGGCTAATAATAAATACCCAACCATAAAGAAGACATAAATCAAACACCCATTAAGTTCACACACTAGGGTTGGGTCACAACCCTAGCTACAAATCTAGCTACTCATATTGGGTACTGAAGAAAAGATGATAAAACTCATATTGCAAGATTAATAGATGAAAATCCAATGTTAAATCACCAATATAAGCTAAAGTTTCCACAATGGGTATAGAAAAATGGCAACAAACTTTTCAGTATTCAAAACTTGACCTAATTTCGTGAAAGAAGTCTATTTATACAAAACTGGAATTTTCGGACAAAAATGCCCTTTCGGAGGTTCTGCGACCGTACAATTCTGTGTGGTCTGCACTTCTCTTCAGCTCTTGACAGGAGTTGATTCTGCGGCCGTACAATTCTGGATTGCGGACACATCTCTTAAGTTCTGCGGTTCGCACAATTCTGGGTGCGGCCGCACTGGGCTCTTTTTGCGGACCAAACATTTCCTGAGTGGGGTCGCATAGTTGATTTCTGCGGCCGCACAATTATAGTGCGGTCCGCATTTCTTTTCGAGCTTGAAATTGATCCCTCTGAACTTTGGCTTCTGCGGCCGCACAATTGTTGTGCGGTCCGCACTATGCACAGGAGCTTTGCAGATTTTTCTTCACAATTTGCGGCCGTAGATAGAATTTTGCGGTCTGCACTTCAGCTTCTGTGCCTGATTTTTGTCCTTGTTCAGATCACTCCTTCTTGAGTTTAATTTCATCGTAGTGGCTCATTTTTCCAATACTCCTGCAAGTAAGCATATTTTATCAGTTTTCGGGAATACCTTTAATAATTTTTTCTAAAATGAAAGCCAAAAGACGCTAATAAGTAGTCTAAATCTCCACTTATCATAAATTAGACCACCTTTGTTTGTAATACCACAACAAGTCATCAATAATTCTTTTACCACCTAATCTTTCCATGAAGTCAAAATTCTGTTTCAACTCTACCTCATAAGTACTTCTGGAACATCTCCAAAAATAATTTCTTCTTTCAATACCTATCTAATTCTTGGACCAATTAGTTAAGATGTGTCTAGCACACATTCTATGTTCACAGTTTGGCAGCACGTCATCCACTGCTTGAATCAGTCCCTACATAATAAGTAAATATTAGTGAGATTTATGAAAAAATGGAAGTATAATATACACAAAGATAGAATTGTCAAGAAGAAAAATAATACAGAATACTAAACTTCTGCATGTCTGTATAAATGTGAAATCTGTCCCATCTCTAAGTTCAAGGTCATCCCTCAAAAACATCATAAATTGGGTCAAAGTAAACTATTCTCAACTTCTACCACTGCCCAAGCTAGTGGCAGCATCTGGTTGTTGTCATCCTTACACACAGCAACAAGCAACTGTCCTTTACAAATACCCTTTAATAAGCAACCATTCAAACCAATACAAGGCCAATACCCAGACTTGAAGTCCTTCTTCAATGCATCAAAACAGATGTAGAAGCCAACAAATATTTTTCTGTCACTTTCAAAAGTCTTTTCACTTAGTTTAACAACACATGTACTACCAGGATTGGACCTAAGCCTTTTATCTCTACGGTCTAAAATCCTACTAAACTCCAGCTCATGGTCACCCATTATGTCATTCAAAACCTTGTTCTTTGCTTTCCTAGAAATTCCTCCCAACATACAAAACTAATTCTTTTTTGAATTTTTCAACCAGGTATTTGCTATTGCATAGCTTGTTCTTGTTTGTAAGTTCACATGTGTGTATTGGAATGTACTTCTTCACCATAAAGTCTTTAGTCCTTGAGTCATAGCTAGCAAAAAGATGTCATGGAGAGCCACCCTTGCACTTATACCTCACCCTTGTTGGTTGATTAACATATTTTTCAACAACCATTCTTTCTTCAACTGCAAACCTATTAAGAGCTTCTCTAAACTTGTAAACACTCTCAAATGCAAGACTAAGCTCCCACACATTAGTCTTACAGTTTGGATCAAATATCACTTTTTTTTTTTTACCTTTCTTCTTCTTGTTTTGGCGTTTCTTTGATTAACCTCTCCCTCACCTTCTTCATCATCATCATCATAATTTGTATCAGTTTCAAAGTTGCAACCTCATCTGAAGGATAAATGACTCATCACATACTATTTTACCCTCCAAATGACTCTTTTGACTTGACTCCTTCCTAGCTGCATACTCATCATAACCTACACTTACTATTTACTTACCCAATTTAATACTCTCAGCAACAGGAGCTCTAACTTTTCTCTTTCTTCTTTACTCAATTCTTCTTTCCTCCCTATGGGACCTATATTGTTCATGTACATCACTACCGTAATCCTTTTCTTCTTCTTCAAATAAATCCACATGATCTGAACTAAAACTATCCTTAGTGCTAAAGCCATCTTCAGATTCAGCAGGGGCATTAGGTTCAACAAGGACATTAAGTTTAGGGGGCAACAAGTTTGGGGGAGGCGTAGGTTCAAGAGGGGGGGGGGGGGTTCTAGCTGTATTAGATGCCCTTTCATAAGTTCCCAAACTCTCATAGCCCCTCAATTTTTGACCAAATTCTTCCTCAAAAATAGGAAATTCTAAATGAGGGGGGTCCACTATTGGTTCATCAACCATGTGCTCCATAAATACATCCAACAAATATCCATATTTTAACACATAACAAATGCCCATAATATCCATGACCACTTTAATTTCTACCAAACCAGGATATTAGGTGGTCTTACATAGATACGAGCGGAAGAAAGATTGTAGCCATACTTTTAACATAACCTAGAAACTCAAAGTAGGAAAATCTATATACACCAGCATCAAGTGCAAAGGTAATAATTCCACCTATATAATCATCCTTTGTAAATGAGTTTAGCTTATCCATGGAGATTTTTCCTCCATGGAAGAATCTTATTGCAACGAGTTCAAAAGACATTTCAAAACCTATGCAAAGAAGATAACAAAAAATATAAGACTAGGAAATAGCAAGTCAAAGCACATGAAACAAGAAATGCTGTATTTTACAATAGCGACAAGAAAAAAACCTAGAAATTAAAACCACATAGAGAAGAGGTACAAAAAATCTTACCTTTAAGAGGTCTTTTTTCTTTCCAAATAGAAGAAATATCGTGGGCTCGGCGACTGCTAACAACGACTGAACACAGTTCCTTGCAACTCGAAGAACTCCAACAATAGGTCAAAACAAAAATTTAACGACGAAATGTGCTTCAAATTAGGTTTTAATCAAAGAAACATTCATCTTGTCCCTTCAATTTTACTCAGGAAGAACGACTTTAGGATTAGTGTTTTTCCCGTATGAAATTGGAAATTTTTATGGAGGGGGTGAAATAAAGTGAAAGGTAATGAAAAACAGGATTTTGGTAAATATTTAATTATGTATAAGTAGGTAAAATATGATTAAGTTAATTAATTATATTAATAGACTAATAATCATTTAATACTTCATTTAACTACGTGGCGTCATTTGAGGGCGTGTATTTGCAACATACTACATAACTCTTGAGAAATGGCTTAACATGGTATACAAAATTCAGTCTGAACAATTATATGGTGGTATTGGAACACCCGTAAAGATTAAGAATATTTATGTGTCTTAATATGAGGAAGAGTAGAGGAAGATGGTTGATAAACTCAAAAAATGGATAAAGGGTTTCACTATTTGTTGTGTGGGCACCATTGTGGAAGATGGATAAAGGGTTTCACTATTAGCCGAAGATGATAAAACGTCATCGGCGCCGGAGCTATGTTTTTGCCTAGAAGTTGCATTTTTGACTTTAATTAAATCAAGTGGGCGAGTATTACACCCTGCAATAATAGAAGTAGTGCCTCATTCAACAAATCCTTTAACAACTATGTTTCTTTCAGAAGTCAAAATAAAAAAAAATTAGTATTTCAGTTGAATGGAATGTAAGAGATAAAAAGATTTAACAATTTGTTGACCACATAATTGATTAGAATATATGGATCAATTTAAGAGTATCAGTTGAAATTAGAGGCCATCTCACTGGAAGCCAAGCGATGAAAATAAAGACCGAAGGCTATATATATGAAGTGTGGAATGTTGGGTCTTTGGGACATACGCTGTAAGAGATGTAAAATAAGAACTGACGTGTTGAAAAGGAAGTGAAAGAATGAAAAAAGATAAACTAAATAAGAAAATTATTATTGGCTAGTGGTGAGTTATTGCCTTCGCTTTGGATTTCTAATTGCACTATCTAGTGTTAGTTTTTTATTTTCGTTTGATTTTTTGATTTTTTTTATTGTCATTGCCCCTTCCCTTTTATCCTTAAGCCGAGGGTCTACCAGAAACTATCTTTCGACATTTTTAAAAAGTAGGGGTAAGCTCTATGTACTACCCTTTTTAGGCCCCACTTGTGGGAATATATTGGGTTTGGTAACTGAAAACCCGTGGACAATTTAATCACTTTTTAGTAATTTCTTTTCTACTCACGCGCCTTTGAGGAAGTATAAATATTTTCTCTATCGCCTTATCACCCAAGGGTGTATTAGTCCCACTATGAATAAGAATAAAGGGAAACTTGAACTCCAAAGTTTCAGTGTGCAACTGAGTTTTCCGTCGTCCTTATTAAAATAAGATCAATGAATTTCGGCATAAGAAAAATAAATATAAATATTACTCCATCCGTTTCAATTTATGTGAACATGTTTGACTGGTACACGAAGTTTAAGAGAAAATAAAGACTTTTGAAATTTGTGGTCCTAAATAAAAATTTAAAAAGTACCCCGAATATTTGTGTGGTTATAAAAGTTTCTCATTAAGGGTAGAACTGTAAGTTTAAATTAAATTGTTTCCAAATTTAAAAAGGGATAACTTTTTTTGAAATTGATCAAAAAAGAAGTAGATTCACATAAACAGAAACGGAGGGAATAAGATAGAGAGAAAGTCTTTCTTATTTTTCAAGTGCATTTAAATTAATTTTGAGTGAACGGATGCAAGTGGAAATTCACATTCTATTTCATTAGCAACAGAAAAACACATGACAAGATCAAAAATGGTTCGTGGCTGAGACGTGGAGCTAAACGACGCCGTATGACAAACAACCGACTCTTCATTTCTCTTCTGTTCCTTTCGGTTCGTGTTCAATACTACTGGTTTCTGATGATCGCCAGTAGATGCATACACTCGTCATTCTCACCTTCTCCGAATTCACCAACCTAGGGTTTTCGAACTCTCTGGATTCCTCCCTCCAATTTCTAGAAGTTTCGTCAAATGGAATCACTCTGTTTCCACGACGGCAACATCACTGACTTGATCAACAAACGATCCCTCCAAGTTCGCCATGTACGCCTAAATTCTCATCTCCTCATTCAGTTACCTGTTTTTATTTTGAATTTCGTCAGTTTGCTATGAGCTTCTTTTTCTATGTAGTTTTTAAGTTATGATGATGCCACAAGCTATGATTATTTATTGTAGTTTCAGTTAGTTAATAAAAGATTGAATAATTGTGCCTTGTAACGTGAGGAAAGCAAATACTGGTGGTGTAAAGTTTACCACATTCCGAGTGTAATTTGAACTTTCTAGCTAAGGTTCCAGCGGATGAAATGTTGAGTTTCATTGAACAATAATCACTTATTACTCATGCCTTCACTTATATCGGATAATATCTTGTATGATATTATGATAGGAACAACTATAACTATAAGGATGACCTATTAGTGATTGTCGTGGTTGTCCTCACTAGCCCAACTTGAATTTGAAAGGGAAGGGAGAAACTTTATATGCGTTGTTTGGTATTTAATTTTGGAATAGTAGAGCAATGATACTAGATTGTGCTGGCAAGAAACAAAAACATACGCAAATGCATATGAGAAAGAATTTGTGCTGTGCTAATGGCAAAGATAAGACTAGTTGTTACTGATTGAACAGATTATGACACCCTAGAAATACTTATCAGAAAAAAAGGATACCCTGAAAATGTTTCATAGTGTTCCTGAAGCAGCTTCGATTGAATCAAATAAGCCACCCCTAGAAAGCCTCATGTCGGCGTTTAAACCCTAGGTGTTTGCAATAGCAATCTATCTTTTTCATAAATTCAAGCTCTGGTTAAAGCCCTTACTAGTGGTCAGTATTGGAGTTCATGCCTGTGGCACAACGGAAAATGTTTAACATAGAAAATATTTTCTTTAGGGAATTAATTTTGTTTTATTTTTACCGTTTGGTATGAAGTAAAAGTTGTTGACATTTCGTAATCACACAAGGTATAGGATGACGTATGAAGATAATATTTTTGACAATGTTTTCGACTATTAAAGTACTACATACTACAATGTCTGAAGTTAGAATGAAGTAAGTGCTTTGATTTTTTTGATAAGGTAAATTGTATTAATCAAAAGGGAGAGAACTCCCGTATACAGGAAGTATACCAAAAAGTAGAGAATTTACATCAGAACATGATTCTCTACAAAAGACGCCCAATCTTCTATACAAGTAGGGGCTATATGAGTGCACCAAAAAGTGATCAAAGATAAAAGACTATTCTTAAGATGTGAAAAAGGAGACTCAATCCCCTCAAAAGCTCTCCTATTTCTCTCCCCCCAAACTATTCACATGAGAGCTAACGGGGCGAACTTCCACGCCTTTTGCTTTCTTCTTCTACGGAAACGGGCCCAACTATATAACATTTTCTTTATAGTGCTTGACATCACCCATTGAACACCAAAAAGGTTCAGGATTGCCCTCCACAAAGCTGAGGATACATGGCAATGCAACAAAAGATGATCAACTTCTTCCCCTGAGCTTTTACACATGTAGCACCAACTAACAAGTGTAATTCCTCTCTTTCGCAGATTCTCAACAGTCAAAATCACTCCCCTCGCCGCTAGCCATGCAAAAAATCACTCCTTCGTGGGCGCCTTAAGAATCCAGATTGAGGAGTATGGAAAAGAGGCCTCCTCTCTCACCAACATACTCTGGTAATAACTTTACGGTGAACAAACCATCGCCACGCAAACCCCATCTCCAAGAATCACAAGATGGCTGGGCCTGTCTTGCCCATATAGTAGTGTCAATAAATCTTGGAGCTCCGAAATCTCCCAATCTTGCATATTCTTTCTAAATGAGAGGTCCCATACTACCCCCTTCATGCTCCTTACGAATCTGTTGGACCATCAATTCCTTCTGGTTTGAAACTCTGAAGACGTGGGGAAGGAGACCCTCAGAGTATCCTCTTCACACCACCTATGATTCCAAAAGTTGATTATCCTTCCATCTCCCATCCTGTAAGTAGTGACAAGATGTTGTCACTGAAGGATTCCTAATTCTTTATGATGCTCCTCCATATGCCACGCCCGAAAGGTGTTGTGATTGCCTTGGTCCTCCAACCCCCTCCAGTGGAATCGTACTTTTTTACTATGACCTCCCTCAGCATGCTCTTCTACCCCAAATCTCCACAACCACTTCCCCAACAAAGCTCTGTTGAATACCCTAAGATCTTTTACTCCAAGTCCACCCAATTTCTTTGGGGAAGTGACTGTCTGCTAATTCACTAGATGGAACTTTCTAGTTCCATCCGCCACATCCCAAAGAAAATTCCTTTGAAGCCGTTCCAGTTTTCCTGTGATGCTCACAGGAGCTTGGAACATGGACAAGTAATAGGTAGGCATACTCGATAAAGTTCTTTTAATAAGTACTTCCTTACCGCCTTTTGACAAGTACCGTTTCTGCAGCTTGCTAATCTTTTTTCAACCCTTTCGATCACTGGATTCCAAACCGTACTATCCTTATGCAAAGCGCCCAATGGGAGACCCAGGTATGTAGTGGGGGAAGGGAGCCCACCTTACATCTGAGAACATAAGACAAAGCATCAATGTTAGCAACCTAAGCCACCGAGAAAATCTCACACTTGCCGAGGTTGATTTTGAGTCCTAATGCTATCTGAGACCATTGCAGGACCTGCTTCAGGTAGGTAAACTGATCCATATCGGCATCACAGAAAATCAGGGTATCATCCGCAAAAAGCAAATGAGAGACTCTTCGGGCACTGGGCACCCCGATTGGAGCTGGGAATCCTCTCAAGAAGCCTGCCCCCGCCGCACGATCCATCCTTTTACTCGGAGCATCCATCACTCGAATGAATAGCATGGGGGATAGAGGGTCACCTTGCGTGAGACCCTTGGAGCTGCCAAAGAAACCACACGGGCTACTATTAACCAGGACAGAGAATCTGACTGAGAAAATGTAGAACTTGATTCATCCCCTCCCAGTGTTGAAAAAAGCGTCCGCTTCTTCGCTTTAAGCGAGAAGCGAAGCGGAGCGGGACTATGGGCGCTTCTACTGGTTGAAGCGGCTCTGATAGATAAAAGCGCCCGCCTCTCAGTAAAAAGTGAGAAGCGAGAGAAACGATAGAAGCGTACGCTTTTTTATAAATCTTAACAACCCTATTTTATTAAAATACCCAACAATCCTATTTTATTAAAATACCCAACAACCCTCTCTACTTCTTGGAAATCACCAGAGCGGAGAAACTAGGGTTCCCCTTTTAAGTCAGAACATCGATTTTCAACAGCCCTGTTACCAGCAGCAACTTTCGATTTTCCTTCTTCAAGGCTCAAGCAACTTTCAACAGCTCCGTTACCAGGTGTTACCAGGTATGTTTCTGCATTTTTTAATTTCATTCTTCTTCTTTTTCTTTTTAAATGTCCAAAAAGTGTTGAAATGCTGGCGAATTTTTTTCAGAAATTTTTTGCCTAGTTCTGCCGATCTTCTGCCTATTTTCAGCCCAAAAATTTGCCCAATTTCTGCCCAAAATTATATCCGTTATTCTTAGTACTTATTGTCTTTCTTATGTATATGTAGTTGTTCTTTTAAATGGCGCCAAAAGAAGATAGAAAAGACCCGGCTTGGGCTTACTCTGAAAGAGCTCACGAGCTTACAATTACATGTTTTGTCTATGCACTATTTATTTTAATTTTTTTTTTAAATTCCGCTTCACTTAAAAAAAGCGAGTGCTTCGCTTCTCGCTTCTCGTGAAATGGGGGTTGTCACTTTTTCTCGCTTAACGCTCTTCACAACACTGTCCCTCCATCTTGCCCCAAACCCATCGGCATCATAATGAAATCCAGGAACTCCCAATTGACATGGTCGAAAGCCTTCTCAAGGTCCAACTTGCATAGTAGGCTGGGTTCTCTATTTTTCCTTCTAGAGTCTACAAGTTCATTTGCCACCAAAAGCAGCATCCAGGATCTGTTTACCTTCCACAAACGCATTCTGGGAGGACGAAAAGACACATCAAGAACTTTCTTGAGTATGTTGGAAAACACTTTAGAAATAATCTTGTAAATGCACCCCACGAGACTAATAGGCCTGTAGTCTCTGATACAAGATGCACCTTTCTTTCTTAGGCACAATAGTAATAAAAGAAGCATTGATACTTCTCTCGAAAACACCATTCACATGGAAGTATTCAATGGCTTCCATCAACTCCCCCTTGATGGTGTCCCAACAGAGCTGGAAGAAAGCCAAGGAGAAACCATCAGGCCGGGGCCCTTATCACCAGCACAACTCGACACAGCCTCGTGCACCTCCTCCTCCTCGAAAGCCCTTTCTAGCCACTCACTGTCTCCCTCCCCTATGTGGTTGAACTTTATTCCCCCAAAGTCGGCCTCCAACTAACTTCCTCTTTATATAAGTTCTCATAAAACCCCACTATCGCCCCTTTTACCTCCTCCTCTCCCTCAATCCTCACCCCATCCACAACTAAGGACTCTATGAAGTTTCTCCTTCGATTTGCAACCACCACCTTATGGAAAAACTTGGTATTCGAATCCCCCTCCTTTAACCATAGCGCCCTCGATTTTTGCCGCTAACTAGTCTCCTGAGCTATTGCTAACTCGACTATTTCCCTCTTAACCTCCCCCAATCTCGCTTTCTCAGATTCATCTAATTCCCTCTCCCCTTCCCCTATCTCTAGTTCTCCTAATTCATGCATAAACTCCCTCATTTTAACCTCTACCCTCCCAAAAACCTCCTTATTCCATCTAATAATATCTACCTTGAGCAATTTAAGTTTCTTTGAAAGACCGAATGAAGGTGTCCCCGATACCCTGTAGCTTGTCCACATTCTTTCACCTTGTCACCAATCCTGGCACCTTCAACCACATGTTCTCGAATCGGAAGGGAGCACTGTGCTCCCTTTGCATCCATCTAGCATGATAGGCAAATGATCCGAAGTCAGCCTAGGTAAAGGAATTTGCAGCACATTCGGCACCAGCTCATCCCAGGAGGGTGATATCAGAAATCTATCAAGTTTAGACCTTGAGTTGGAATCTTCCGCCCTGGCCAAGTAAACCTTTCCCCTGACAGAGGAAGATCAATGGGAAATTGATCATTGATGAAGTCAGAAAACTCCTCCATGGCCCTCGAAATCAGCTACATCCTAATCTCTCCTCCGGGAATCTAATAGTGTTAAAGTCTCCCCCTAGAACCCATGGAATGTCCTATTCCCCCATCATATTGGCCAGTTCCTCCTAGAAAAATACCTTGGACCCTTCTCCTACCGGTCCGTACACTCCCCCAAATCCCCATTCCACCCCATTCACTCTATCTTTGACAAGAGCCACTAAAGAAAAAACTCCCTTCTTAATCTCCTTTACCTCCAAGCTTCTATCCTGCACTTCCCACTGCTGGAACCCAGTCATATTTTACCCAACTACCTCCCCAGACACTCCTCACAATCACATCCGACAAAACTTCCGTTTTTGTCTCCTGAAAACGAACTAGGTTAGCACCCCACTCTTTAACACCCACTTTGATGATGACCCCTTTGTTTGGGTCATTCATCCCCCTCACATTCCATGAAAGAATCTTAACTTTCATAAGTAACAATATCCCCCTTTTCTCCACCCCCTCTAACCAAGCTCCCTTCCTCCCTGTCACACACCCGACCCCTTCTCTGGTACACCACTACATCCCCTAAATTATTTTGCTTAACACCTTGACCCAACTCCCTCCCTGCACCATCATAAAAAAGATTGTTGCTCAATCTCCCTCAACAGTTCTAACACCTTATCTTCCTCCCTTCAAATGAAACACCTAAAACTTCCCAAAGTTTAATAGTTTATCCTCCATCCGAAAGACATATCCCCTCCTCCAATCCGTGACGAAATTGGAGAGGCGTCGTCTATATGTACCCTTTCCTTGCTCCTACTGGAGGAATACAAGACCATAGCATTACTAGCAATAGGAATTTTAGGTGCCGAAAAGATCTCACCATTTCCTTGAGGGGTATCAACCTCTGAAATTAGCACCCTGCTGCTATAGGAATGACCAGAAACACCACTAGTGTAGCAGGAAGGAGGAGAGCATGGAACCCTTGGCGGCATATTAACTGGAAATACTGGTCCGACACTAACATCAATTGGGGCATGCTCAACAATCTTCCCAGAAGAAGACGAAGCTTAAAGTGTAACCTCAGCATAACTAAGCCCCGGAGCAGATGAGGGGGTGATGGAGCTGGGTCCATTAAAGGCGGGAGACCGTGGAATAACAGCACCATCTTTAGCCGGTGCTGCCCCTGAAGCAACGACCATCGAAGAGGGGCGCAGGTCACCAGAGCTCGGTGAAGAAATGCCACTGTGTTAAGCACCATTGGCAGAAGAAGGAGGAACGACTGTTCCCATATGCTTAGGAGCCTTATCTGACGCAACTTGAAATAATCTGGGCCCTTAGGATCAATTCTAATAGAATTGGGAAAAGTTGCTGGGCCCATGTGAGGAGGCCCAGGCCTATACTTGCTGAAAACTTGCCCGACCCTAAGATAATTAGAAGAGGACCGGCCCATTTTGCCTTTCCAGCCCGCATCATTAACCCATTCACGTCTTTTCCTCTTGTTGAAATTTTGTCTTCTTCTCCCAAAATCAAACCTCCCGTCTTTTCTCGATCTAACGTCTGATTCTGGCTTAGTCCACTGATCCGGTGTGCCCTCCTCTCCCCTCAGAGATTGATTTCCCCTCCCCTCCCTTCTATTTGACCTTCCCTTTTCTTCCGCCACTATCTCAGGCATAAAGATAGGGCGAAATCAGGGCTCAACCAAATCCTATAACTCAAGTATCCATCTTCCACCACAGTGGAGACAGGGATTCTGCCCCCTTCCCTCACCACAATCCTCACTCGCGAGAGTCGTGTAAGCTGCAAGTGATATCAATAAAACCCCCACAGATTTTCCCATTCTTCTTGAATTGGTCAATACACCAAAGATGCACCGGGAGACCCACCATTTTGACCACCAATGATTCGCTAGTGAAACGAGGGTCGAGACACCCATCGTGTTCCACCCATCTGTCTAGCTTTAAGAAGTTCCCATCGAACCACCTGCTTCCTCTAACAAGAATTTCTGAAGCTTGAGACTCGTCGACAAAACGAAAGAGATATTGTGTGTCCCACAGTTGCGATATTTTCAGTCCGTCCTTGACATTCCATACCTCTGCTGCACAGTTCCTAACAGCCTCTGGAGAACCAACCCATTTGGGGAAAGACCCAATCAGACAAGATTTCAAGAAGACCTTGCGCCTGAGGAGCTCCTCAGACAGCGAGAAGTGCGGCTCCTGCCCTACGTCAAGCTTTCGATGACATCTTCTCCCAAGATCTAGGGCTGGCCAAGAGGCAACTTTTATGAAAGACATGTTTTTCAGTTTTCCAGATTCTAGAGAGAAGTAGGAGTTTCTCTCTGTAAAGTCCATCATATTCTAGATGCGGCTGTCCCAAAAAAGAAGAAGTGAGATCTGGCCGGAAAAACCTCAAAGGTTAGAAAAATCAGTAGTCACAGTGGGTGAAAAACAGAATATAGGAAGGGAAGAAAAGTGGAAACAGTCGCCGGAATCCGGAATCCGGAATCCGGAATCTGGAATCTGGAATCTGGAATCTGGGGTTTAATGGCTGGAAAAAGAAAAAGTCATCGGATTTTGGTGAAACTGAGACGGGAAGGCTCGGAAAAGCCTCGAGAAGAGGCTGTCTGAAGAAAAAAGTTTGAAAAAGTCGCCAGAAAAAGCCACACGCATCGGCGCGTGGCTAGATCTCGCCGGAAAATCTGGCGCGTTGGCCGCACGTGAGGGCGCGTGAGAGCTCGGTTGCCGGAGGACTTCACTTAAGTTGCTTTGATTATGAGTTGAGATATTTGTAAAAGAAAATGACTTTTTATGTTCATAAGAGGAAAATCGTATTTTTTTTTAGTGGTAAATATTTTGTTGGAGAAAACATTTCGAATTTTGAAGGTAATCAAACTCGGAATTGTTTGCCTTGAAGAAGATATCTCTATCAAACAAACACATCTGTATACGCAGTATGGATTAAGCAATTATTAGATAGGTTCACTTCTCTTTCCGAACTTTTAGCATGTTATCTCTCTTTTCTACGTATTTTTAGATCTTCTTGATTGATGATTCCTACTCATACTATTTTAATCTTTCACCAATTTTAATTAGCGAGAAATGATTCTTCTTTTTCTAAAATATGTACTCATGCATTCCAAGCCAAAAGTAATGTAAAAAAGAGCACAAGTAGCTCTAAATAATTATGTCAATTATGAAAATGGGAATAAGAAACAATAAACGTAAACGCTCATTTTATTAGTCGCGTTCGTTACTACTTTTTGGAAAAAAAGAAGAAATAAGTTGAAAAATCAACACATGAGAACTATTTCCTGACGACTAAAAATCTGAAATAAATAAGTGAAGGGAAAATGTATTAGCTTTTCTTACTCAAACCAGTGTTGTTAGAGTTTGAGAATTGCAAGACAAAACCATCACAAGAGCTTAGAGCTTTGATTTGACTTTGGGCAGTTACACATTTGTTAATCTTTTTGAAATTTTTATCAAATGCTTTTACAGCCATCGGAAATATATTTCTTCTTTGTTTCCTATATGTGAGACCAGCAAAGCTCCCAGTCCCTTAGTAATTTGGATTACTAATAAGGTTCTCTCTGGTGTTTTTTTTGCATATTTCTTCTCATCACCATATTCTGCTTGGGTTTCTATCATTATAGGACTCCGGTCATGGTTTGCAGATGCACTCCTCTTTGGTGGAAAGAATGGCCTTAGAAAGAGAATTAGAGGTGAGTGCGTTAATGAGTACAACACTACTGCACATACCATTAAGGTGTTTATCTCATAGTATCTTTTGTCTGACATAATCTAATTCAAAGTTGGGTATCTCTCTGTCGAGAGTCGGATTAAGGATTAAAAATATTTGTTTTCATCTTTTTTATTGCAAATGACAGTCATTAAAACCCTCTTCCTATTTTACTGGAGACCAACTAGTTAAGGTTGTCAATTATTTACCTTTTTTCTCAAGTGCAGCCCATGTAAGTGGTATTTTTCCCTTTACATGAATAGGCGCATCATATAGACATTTTTTTTCTTATTATGGATTGCAATAAATTTTATGCATGTAGAACCTAGATCAGGACACAAATTTTAATATTTGAAGATGCTAGAACATTATGTGAAATGATTTTGGTCAAAATTGCACCTTACTTGCATGCACGTCATCAAAAAATGACTCACTTTGATGTGTTGAGTTGGTTGGGGAGTAGGTTAATAAATTGTTTGAAGTGTGAAACATTGACGCAGTTGAAAGAGATGTCACATCAAGTTTGAAATAGTATAAAGTAGAAGTGTTATAGGGAAATTAGTATTTCTGACGAATGGTTCTAGTAAAATGTATTCAGAAATGCTTCTGAAGAAACACATTTTCATAAGCAAACCATTATGTAGCTTTATTATAATTCCTTCCACACATTAGCAATAAAGTTCTGATCCTCTATGTCTTTCATGCTGTTTTATAATTAAATTTACACTGTTCCATGGAAATTGTCTAATAATAGACCTAACCTTGAATTTCACAACAAAAAAGGGGGTATTCGATCCAGACATGAAATGCTGCGTACATGCAAAGTATATGTCTGCTTCTGGTTCTCAATCTATGTGAAGAGAATTGGACACATAAATGCATATAGGTGGGTGTCTGAGTGTCCATGTGGCAGACGGTTAAACCCTCTAAGAAATGCTGTTAGTTTCTCCATTGGACTTCTGTTTGGTAGTACTTTGTTGACTCATGGATATATATGTCTGTGCTCACAGTCTCAAGGGTTTGTTCATTGTTTAACAGGGGCATGAGGGTTGTGTGAATGCAATAGCTTGGAACTCAAAAGGCTCGCTTTTGATATCTGGATCAGATGATACAAGAGTATGATACTCTCTACGCCTCGTTGCTCCCTTATTCTTCTATTTTAGATGAACTGTTAAAAGCTTCTCAATGTGATAGCTGGGTCGGTTTTAGAGTCTGCAAGATAGCCCTGACAAGGACCACATACATGTTCTTTATATTTATTCCACCCTGTCAAGTAGACAGATTGTTGTTGATTAGTAGTCATTTGAAACTCTTTAGTATGTTTTATATTGATCATTTTTGTATGTAGTTTTCTTGTGAGAGGCTCAAGTCTATTCCCATTCTTTTTCCAAAGTGCGAAAACATAGGTGTTTGACTTGGACAGACAGAGAAGTTTTATTTAGTGTTTACCATGAGCGCAGTGACGAGGATGGGGGTGGGGAACTTCGTAAGTTGTTTTAGTTGTGGATTTATTGCCTGCTGAATACCATTTATCATGGCTTTGATGATTCTGCGCATTGTGACGTTTGCATAATACAACAAAGTGGGAAAAGACTGTCAACAAAAACCTTGAGATTTATTTGCTATTTTGTTCCATGGGTTAGATGTGATCAGTTGAGGGTTGACTCGAACAGAGTTGAGCCAATCATAGTACTGGAGGTGTCAAATCTGCAGTTTGATACATTTTAGTTAGCACATAAGTCGATCTTTCCATGGAAAGATGTTTCAACAATAACAAATCCAGTGAAATTCCACAAGTGGGATTTGGGGAGGGTAGTGTGTACGACGATCTTTCCCCCACCTTTCAAGATAGAGAGGCCGTTTTCGATAAACCCTCGGCTCAAGAAAACATAGTTAGAACATTGTTGAAAAGAAATGCAGTAATGGAGAAGTGGAAAAGAAGTGTACAACATGCAAGAACAACAACAAGATAATAAGATAACCGAAGCAAAAAAATAACTGATAGTAATAGAAATCTAACTACAAGCAAGTACGAGAATAATATCCTTTACCCTAATTTTCGACCTCTACACCTTCCTATCAAGGGTCATGTCCTCGGTAAGCTAAAGATGTGTCATGTCCTGCCTAATCACTTCTTCCTAATGCTTCTTTAGCCTCCTTCTACCTCTTCTTAGACCCGTCATGGCCAACCTCTCACACCTTCTCACTTGGGCATATGTGCATCTCCTCTTCACATGCCCGAACCATCTCAGCTTCGCTTCCCGCATCTTGTCCACCACGGAGGACACTCTTACCTTGTCCTGAATATCTTTATTCCTAATCTTTTCTCTCCTAATATGCACACACATCAATTTCAATATCCTGATTTTCGCTACTTTCATCTTCTTGACTAGCCAACACTCCGCCCCATACAATATAGTCCGCCTAACAACCACTCTATAAAACTTACCTTTAAGTCTTGGTGGCACATTCTTATCATACAAGACACCAGATGTAATCCTCCATTTCATCCACCCCGCTTCAATACAATGTCTGACATCATTGTTGATTTCCACTTTACCTTGGATTATCGACTTAAGATAATTGAAATTTTCTCTCTTCGGGATGGCTTGTGTATCAAGCTTGACTTCCAAACCAGCCTCATGAGTTACGTCACTAAACTTGCATTCTAAGTATACTGTCTTAATCTTACTCAACTAAATTAAAACCCTTAGACTTTAGGGTCTGTCTCCAAACTCTAGCCTAGTGTTAACACCGCCTCGTGTCTCGTACAATATTTCATATGTTCAGTTGCTTTAACATTTTTTTATAGTAGTTTAAGCTTGCTAAGCTACCATAAGAGCATCCATGGTTATGTAAATGCCTAATAATTTACCTTGTAATGTTGATATTGCAAGAAAGGGAACCTTGGCGTAACTGGTAAAGTTGCTGCCATGTGACAAGAAGGTCACGGGTTTGAGCCGTGGAAACAGCCTCTTGCAGAAATGCAGGGTAAAGCTGCGTACAATAGACCCTTGTGGTCCAGCCCTTCCCCATAACGGGAGCTTAGTGCACTAGGCTGCCCTTCATGTCGATATTGCAAGTCCCTAGTGACAGCACATCTAGCTGTTTGAGGTAATTGTTAGGGAGACACTTCAAATACCGTTCTTTGACTTTTTGTCAAACCATATTCTTATTATAGACTTTCTTTGGACTGTTCTCCTTCTGTCTCTGATTGTGATTGATTCACATCAAAGAGAGATATCAAACTTTCTTCTGTACATTTTTACCTAAATAATACATTGGTTTTTGGGAAAATAATTTCTTGCTTTGTTTTAAATCAGTTTGAGCTCCACTGACTGTAGAAGCAACCTGCTTATCTAAGGTCCATATTATAAATAAGCAAATATAGCTTGATATCCGAAATGGGCTTCTTGAATCAATCTGTTTATTTTAGCCAGTTTGACTGCTGATATGTTGATTACTAATGTTGTAAACAATAACTGTAGACATCAGATGAACCATTTCAGATCAAATGGTCTTTATTCTCTTTATCCTTTAGAAAATTGGCATTCAAATAGCAGCCCAGGGCTAAGTCTCCTCTCTAACAACGTGGTAGTGACTTGCTTTAGAAATCTTTTCCTTTCAATCATGATCCTCTACCTGGTAGAGAGTGGCATGTCCTCTGAGGATTTTGGTATTGTAGTGATCTAAAGTGAGAAGGTGTAGGCGTTTACTAATATTTATCTGGCATCAACATAAAAACTCAGTTTATGGCTTTATGCCCTGATCCACTTTACTTGTTTTTATTCCCTTGGGAAAAGGGAAAGCTATTCTTGCCATGGACTGTAAAATTTGGTGGATAGGTGATAAAGAACATTGCTCAACAAGCTGTGAGGTTTGTTTCTTTATTCTTATTGTTTAGGATGAGTACTAACCTTCTTCCCTTGGTAATTCTTTGTTTCTGGTGTGTCGTTCATAGTTCTTCTCCGAGATGGATGATCCATCTCTGTGTTCATCCATCAAATGGCACTCATAATAAGCAACAAAATTCAAATAACTGCATACACAAGTTTTGCTCCTTGTGATGTTACGGCTACTGGATGATCCTGCATCTTTAAAATTGAGGACCTCCATGAATTGTGATGTCACAATTATTTTGAGTTTTGGTCACACGTGAAAACAGTTAGGGTTGACACGAATATATTCCTCTGAAGGGAGGGTAAGAATTTGAGATAGAGAATTATCCTATTTTTCAAATCTAGAGATGATTGAATAAAAGAAAGTTTTATATAACCTTAAACTTAAGATGGAATGTAAATCTTCAGAGATGCTTTGTTACATCTAGTTTAAATGAAGAGCTATTACTGACACAAATAAGAAATCAAAGCAAGGGCTGCCGCTGGGTCTTCCAGGAGTAGTCTGGCAAAAGCTCTTGAATGCGACTTGAAGATGGAACAGTTTGTCGAAGAGCTGGTTGAGAATCTTGTGAGCAATTGTTCACAATTTCTTTTGCACTTTGCAGGATATTTTTGGGGCCCCTTAGTTTATGGTTGCTTTATCTGTATTGCAATCCCTGGGTCAGTTGATATTTGGCATCTTGTGTTTGATCACTAAAATCTGAGTGAAAAAAAACTTTATTTGATGCAGATGAATATCTGGAATTATTCAAGCCACAAACTTTTGCATTCCATTGAGACCGGTCACACAGCCAACATATTCTGCACGAAGTTTGTTCCAGAAACTTCAGATGATCTAGTCGTTTCTGGAGCAGGAGATGCTGAAGTAGTTTATTGATACACCAAACCTTTGTGTGTTTTTATACGATGCTGTTCACTTGCCTTGAGTGGGTATTTCAGAAATTAATGCTCTCTTTATATTTACTTTATATGGCAGGTTCGTCTTTTTCATTTGTCTCATCTAAAGGGAAGAGGTGCTGAAGACAGTGCTTTGACTCCATCCGCTCTATTTCAGTGTCATACCAGGAGGGTTAAAAAAATAGCTGTAGGTGTTCAGGCAGCGGGGAAACATCCTTTTAAGTGATAATCAAGTATTTTTTGATTTTATTTCGTTTCTATTTATTACTATGCTGCTCTGTTTCTAATTATAGGTTGAAGTTGGGAATCCTCATGTAGTATGGAGTGCTAGTGAAGATGGGACAATGAGGCAGCATGACTTACGGGAGGGTGCGTCTTGTCCCCCAGCTGGTTCTTCTCGTCAAGAATGCCGTAATATACTTGTTAGTCCTAACTCACCCTGCGTTGTGCTGAATTATATTTCCTGCTTCACCCAAAGGCTAAAGATCCCCTATCTCTCTTATTAGAAGATCAAGTTACAGCTGCCTCATCAATGAGTTTTTTTTCTCACTTTGTTGTGACACCATCATAAGGTGCTTTGGGTATACTTTTTTGTAATTTTGGCAAAGGTAACTCTGTTTGGTGCTCTAATAGTTTTTCCTTGGCTAGCCTGAAGCTTTAGCTCTGCCAACTCAAGAAGTTTTATATGATTAGTATTGATTTACATTTGTTGTATAACCATAACTGCAACTTTTGAAGACTTGATTCTTTCTCGAGTGGTTGATTTTAATGTTTCCAAATAGTCGATCTGCATTTGTAGTCAAGCGAGTTGATATGAATGTTAAGAACTTTGATTTAAGCTGTGATGTATCTAAACAGTTTGCATTTCGATATGTTTGGTACATGATGACAGCTTGACTTACGCTGTGGAGCTAAGAAATCATTAACTGATCCTCCGAAACAGTTGTTTGCTCTGAAGTCGTGTGATATTAGCTCCACAAGGCCTCATTTGCTCCTCGTTGGTGGAAGGTGTAATTGTCCTTACTAGTTTATTGCAATAAGGGTATATTTCAGGCCGTACTGCTGGTTTTCTAATCTGCTATTTAATTTTTGCAGTGATGCTTTTGCTCGGTTGTATGATAGGAGAATGCTGCCTCCATTATCCTCGAGTCAAAAAAAGCTGCCACCTCCACCTTGTGTCAGCTACTTCTGCCCAATGCATCTTTCTGATCGTGTTAGTTTCAGTTTCAGTTTCTGTATTATCTAACTTTAGAGTCTGCTAAAAGTTTTGCTAGCTAGAATTTATATTATTTCTTTATCGTTAGAGGTACTGTGGTTTTAGTAGATCATTGGGAACACCTCATCTCTTTATGCACTTTGCGGCTGCTTGCACTGAAGATGTCCTCCTTGTAACCTTCTTCTGACTTCATAGAACAAGAAATCATTGAGAAGTTCTTGCAAGGAACTTGTGTAGTCCACTACATGCTATATTGTCAATCCTGTAGTTGGAAGTGGATATCAATGAGCTGTCTAGTCGTTTTTTTGTTAGAGGGAGAAAACGAGGGAGGGGGTCCTGAATAGGATCGCATGCTTTTTTCTGCAAAACATGACTACTTTAAATTTGATTAATCCAAAGAGGGCAATCCACTTCTGACATGGTTTTTCGTTGCTGCCAACCATCTTAAAATTTAACTACGGTTACATGGTCCATCTGTGTCTGTGTGTGTGTGTGTTTTTGTGTAAACTACAATGCAACTACATTGGAAAAGGAGGGACTGGAAAGTAGCTCACTTTATAGAAAGTGAGTTACTACACTTTATCATGGCCATGTAATAATAGCATACTAGATTAGTGCAGCTGTGGCTGAATTTTACAATGGATATCTATTTCTATAGAATTTCTTGCCATGTAAAGTTAGTTTTACATCCATTTAATAGCAACTCTTCTTAGTTCTGTGTGTGTGCGTTCACACACATACATATCGCATATTAGTCTTGCTGTAAGTCTGTAACCCATCACTGCTTATTTTCCTAAGTGATTGTAGCATATCATGTGGCTTCGAAAATGGAAGCTGATGAATTTTCCTCTCTTTTTCCTCAGGGACGTTCCAGCTTGCATCTGACTCATGTCGCATTTAGTCCCAACGGAGAGGAGGTTTTGCTTAGCTACAGTGGAGAACATGTATACCTGATGGATGTGAATCCTGGTACATAGCTTCCGTTGTATTCTATCTTACAATCGGTAACTTTGTTACTGATTCTGTTTTCACTTTCCTCTGCCACCTCGTATGGTTGTGCGGCTTGTGCTTTTAGTTTATGGAATCACTTGAAATGTGTGATGAATCTAACTTGTGCAGTATTAGCTATAATGGGTTCAAGGACAGTACTTGAGGAATTCTGTTAGAGATTTCACGTATTGAGTATTCAATTGTTATACTATGTTTTTTCTGCTGCTCTCCTTTCTGTTGTTGAAGCCGACTTTAATTAGTTTTTAACAAGTTTGAAAGATAAGCAATATGGAGGAAAGAAGAAAAGAAGATGTACTTTTGTTGATAAGGTATGATAATGAAGAACATACTAATAGTATTATATAATAAGCACACGATATTTCTGGGTATTTTTATGTGTAATTAATGCGATCTTATGTTTGTTCTGTACCATCGGGGTAGCACAGAGTACTTCGTGCATGGGGAAGCTTGTTTTTATATCAGTGACCTCTGTTAGTTACTCATTAAGTTGCTCTTCATTCTTGTCAAGGTGGCGACCTCGTTGAGGGGAGAGCAAAATTTATTGTAGTTGGCTTCTTTTTATTGTTTGTTGATGGTGCTCTTCTTTTGGTAAGTGGTACACTGATCTCGGGATCACTGTACTTGTATTTGTACACAGTCTTGGTGCCACATTCATGTAAGTATCTGATTTGTTAGAAAAACTGAAACTCTTTGTGCATGAGCGCCCGTGCCAGATATACTGGGTGTTGTTCAAGGTTAATTGACAAATGATTTTAGCCCTGTCAACTTGTTTCCAGTGCTTGGTCCACGTGCATGTGATATTCGAAAGTGACTGTGAGCTGAAAGTAAATTGATTCACTACTACTTGCGGAGATATTACATTCTTTGTGCTTGAAAGCTTAAGATAAATCATACTTGAAGCTCTGGTGATGTTACTGTCTTATGATTGATGAATTTTTTATTGGTTGTAGCACATGGAGGTTCTATGCCGTATACTTCAGGAGATGTGTCAAACCTGATGAATTTTTCTCCCTTGCTCAATGGAATCGAATTGCAATCATCAGTTAGTGGAATCTTTGTAAACGGTTCTTCATCGAAAAGAATTCCAGCTACCAAGGTTATTCTTCCTTCTTTACCCCTCCCATGATCTCCTGCTCCCTGGCCCAAAGTGATAAAAAGTTGCATTTTGCTTTCTCTTGCTTTAGGATGACAAATCATAATCATCATTTTTTCCTTCTTCTCCAGCTAGAAAAATGCAAAAAATTGATTCAGATGGCAATGAAGTCTTTGAAAGAAGATTCCAACTTTTATTATGGGATAGAAGCTTGTAATGAAGTCTTGGACGGTTGCAGGGATGACATTGGTCCCCTTCTAACCTTCGAATGTTTATGCACTCGTGCAGCAATATTGCTCAAGGTGTCTGAAGTCAGACAATTTCCTTATTGTACTGCGTTAACGTTTATTTAAGGATAGTATACCTAGTTTAAAATTTTTTTGGCCTTTTATCAGAGGAAGTGGAAAAATGATGCACATATGGCTATAAGAGATTGTCATAGAGCTAGAAAGCTCAATTCATCTTCCTTTAGGCCTCTTCTTTTGATCGCTGATGCTCTTTCACAGGTATGTTATTCAGTGTTTGTAGGATTCTGTGGCTTAAATTTTTTTTGTTCATATGCTGGATAGGAGTAAGCGCCCAATTCCCATGTGGGCATATGTGGGCATGTGCGCTCATCCCTCCATTCATGGTCGCAGTCCTCTTAGCCATATGGTTTTTCTTGCTTGGTTGTAATCGTCCTTCTATCGCATTTCTTTTTCCAATATCGCATAGTAGTATCAATTATCAGTGAGAAATACAAAAGGTGATTGTGCATCATATTTATGATTGTGAGAATGCACGGGAAAATATATTATTCACATATCTTAACAATGATACAATAGGCCCTATATATTTATATATAATACATGTCCTATTCCTTACATATGGGATTATGGTTATTTACTACTATATAACTACCAAACTAAACACTCCCCCTCAAGCTGGTGCATATAAATCATATGTATCGAGCTTGTTACATATATAACTAATACAAGAACCAGTGAGGGACTTGGTGAAAATATCAACAAGTTGATTATTCGACTTCACAAATCTTGTAGCAATATCTCCTAAGAGTATCTTTTCTCTGATGAAGTGACAATCAATCTCAATGTGTTTAGTGTTTAGTCCTCTCATGGAACACCGAATTTGATGCAATATGAAGGGCATCTTGATCATCGCACACAAGTTCTATCTGGCTGATGTCACCAAATCTCAACTCCTTGAGCAATTATTTGATCCAAATTAGCTCACATGTTGCCATAACCGTTGCTCGATATTCTGCTTCTACACTAGATCGAGCAACTAAATTTTGTTTCTTGCTCTTCCAAGACACCAAATTGCCTCATACGAAAACACAATATCCAGACGTAGAACGTCTGTCACAAGGTGATCCTGCCCAATCAATATCTGAGTATCCAACGATCTGCTCATAGCCTCGATCCTCAAACAATAAACCTTTGCCTGGAGCAGATTTTATATACCGAAGAATGCGGACAACTGCATCCCAATGACTATCACAGGGAGAATCCATAAACTGACTTACAACACTCACAGAAAAGGAAATGTCAGGTCTAGTCACTGTGAGATAATTTAATTTACCAACCAGCCGCCTATATCTTGAAGGATCGCTAAGCGACTCCCCCTGTCCTGGCAGAAGTTTAGAATTCGGATCCATCGGAGTGTCAATCGGTCTACAACCTGTCATTCTTGTCTCCTCAAGAATGTCTAAGGCATACTTCCGTTGTGATATCACAATACCTGAGCTAGACTGAGCGACCTCAATACCCAGAAAATACTTTAGTTTGCCCAGATCCTTAGTCTGAAAGTGTTGAGAGAGATGTTGCTTCAATTTAGTAATACCATCATGATCATTGCCGGTAATAACAATATCATCAACATAGACCACCAGATAAATACAGAGACTCGAAGCAGAATGCCGATAAAATACAGAATGATCAGCTTCACTCCGAGTCATGCCAAACTCCTGGATAACTGTGCTGAACTTACCAAACCAGGCTCGAGGAGACTGCTTTAGACCATAAAGTGACCGGCGCAGGCGACATACAAGGCCACGAGACTTCCCTTGAGCAACAAACCCAGGTGGTTGCTCCATATAAACTTCATCCTCAAGGTTACCATGTAAAAAAACATTCTTAATGTCCAGCTGATAGAGAGGCCAATGACGAACAACAACCATGGATAGAAAAAGACGGACTGATGCTACCTTAGCCACGGGAGAGAAGGTATCACTGTAATCAAGCCCAAATATTTGAGTATATCCCTTGGCAACAAGACGTGCCTTAAGTCGATCAATCTTGCCATCTGGACCAACCTTGACTGCATACACCAGTGACAACCAACAGTAAATTTACCTGAAGGAAGAGGAACGAGCTCCCAAGTACCACTCGTATGTAAAACAGATATTTCGTCAGGCTATATCGCCATCCTGGATGAGACAATGCTTCACCTGTAGACTTAGGGATGGAAACAGAGGACAAAGAAGATTTATAAAAGCATAATTGGGTGATAACAGACGATGATAACTTAAACCGACATAATGGGGATTAGGATTAAGTGTGGTCCGTATACCTTTCCGAAGTGCAATCGGTGTACTAGGAAGAGACAAGTCCGCAGTAGGAGTAGGGTCAGGTGCAAAACGTGAATCAGCTGGGCCTGATGCTGGGTGCGGACGACGATGATAAGTCAAGAGTGGTGTTCTTGTGGCTGGGGATCTAGGAGGAGCCACATTAGACTCCCTAACCGTTGGAATGGGTAGAACTTTTGTGGCAGAAGGTGAAGGAGGAGCTGTAGTAAACTCCTTAAAGGTCGGTATAGGTAAGACCTCAGATATATCAAGGTGGTCAGAAGAGGTAAAGAAAGGTTTAGACTCAAAAAATGTGACGTCTGATGACATAAGGTACTTACGAAGATCAGGTGAGTAACAACGATATCCCTTCTGAACACGAGAATAACCAAGGAAGACACACTTGAGAGCACGAGGAGCTAATTTATCTTTCCCTGGGGCTAAGTTATGTACGAAACAAGTGCTCCCAAAAACACGAGGGGGAAGAGAGTATAAGGGTGACTCAGTAAACAATACTGAATACGGGATCTTATTCTTGATGGGAGATGAAGACATCCGATTAACTAAATAACAAGCTGTGAGAACTGCATCGCCCCAAAAACGCAGCGGAACATGAGATTCAATGAGAAGTGTGCGAGCAATCTCAATGATGTGCCTATTCTTTCTCTCTGCAACCCCATTTTGCTGAGGGGTATAAGGACAAGAGGTCTGATGAATTATTCCTTGAGAGGTCATAAACTGCTGAAATTGAGAGGATAAATATTCTAAGGCATTATCACTGCGAAAAGTGTGAATAGAAACACCAAATTGATTTTTAATTTCAGCACAAAAATTCTGGAATATAGAAAACAACTCAGAACGATCTTTCATTAAGAAAATCCAAGTACATCTTGAATGATCATCAATGAAACTAACAAAATAACGAAATCCCAAGGTTGAACTGACTCTACTCGGACCCCATATATCAGAATGAACTAAAGAAAAAACAGACTCTGCATGACTCTCAATACTACGAGGAAAGGAGGCTCGGGTATGTTGCTCGAGCTGACACAACTCACAATCTAATGTAGATAAACTAGACAAACTAGGCACCATCTTCTGAAGCTTGGATAAGTTTGGATGTCCTAAACGTATGTGAATTAGGTCCGGAGAATATGTAACTAGACATGCCTTGGAGGAATTGAGTGAGTTAAGGTAGTAAAAGCCTTCTGATTCAAGTCCTGTTCCAATCGTCTGTCCCGTACTGCGGTCCTGCATAATAAAAGAATCATCAATAAAATAAATCCCACAATGGAGGGCACGAGTCAAACGACTAACAGATGCAAGATTAAAAGGACAGTCAGGGACATAAAGAACAAAATCTAGAATGACAAAGGGTAGGGAATTCGCTTGTCCAACTCCTTTTGCTTTAGCTTGAGACCCATTGGCTAATGTAACAGTGGGAAGAGACTGTGAATACGCAATATTTGACAAAAGTGATTTATTACCAGAGATATGATCAGAAGCGGCTGAGTCCACAACCCATTGTCCAAGAGTACTAGACTGGGAAACACAAGCAAAAGAATTACCAGCAACAGAAGTAGCTTGTGGAGATGTCTGCTTACTTGCTCGGTACTGAAGGAACTCATTATACTCCCCTTCAGATAAAGAAAGTCTCTGGTTACCTGTAGTCTCGGTCTAAGCAACATAAGCATTTTTGGGTGGACGACCATGTAAAGAATAGCACACGTCACGAGTGTGTCCAAGTTTATGACAATAAGAGCACTTGGGTCGGGGNACAAGGCGAAGTAATCGAGAGAACAATTCATCAACTGTGGGGACTGTTGGACTAGCCAAAATCTGATCGCGTACTGAGTCAAGATCATTAGGAAGTCCAGCAAGAGTAAGAATAAAAACATCTTTTGTCGCTGCTCTTGTTGCTTTTCAACACTAGCAGAAACTGACATCAACTTCTTAAGTTCCTCCATGACTGCCTGTACTTGTCTTAAGTAAGTAGACATATCTAATTCATGTTTCTTTAAATTTGTCATCCGCGATATCACATCATAGAAACGAGATATGTCATTAGTGTATAAGGTACGAGCCTTTTCCCAAACCAAATAACATGTTTGGAATGGACGANTCATTACACCGGAACTGCCAGAGCCCGGGTTTTTAGACCCGAAAGCATCAACTCCCGTTGAAGAGAGGTCTATAAAATTATCACCAAATAACAGAAAGAATCAATTGAAAACTCCTTGAAATAGACGAAGGAGATATTGTTTTGCCGACAAATGTAGCTGCCGGAAAACAAACAGTGTAGTCGCCGGAAAAACTCAAAGTACTCGGAATCAAAAAATAAAAGCACGGGCAGGGTCGGAATTGCTATGCGACCAGGCTGTCCTGAAGAAGCTCAACCAAAAAATGGCTGGAAGAAGCCTCACGAGCCGGCGAGTGACGGCGCGTGGAAGGGGGTCTGCCGGAGAAATTTTTACGGGTTGGTCGCCGGAAGCTGATCTACCTCGTGGTGGTGTTGGTTTTTGCACAACACCAACGGATATTGTTTTTTGTCGAAAAAAATGCCCTAAAAGGTCGCCGGAATTGAAGCACAACGACTGTTTTGGCTGGGTTTTCTTTCCCGGATGTTTTCTCACTGCTGCTCTGATACCATGTGAGAATGCACGGGAAAATATATTATTCACATATCTTAACAATGATACAATAGGCCCTATATATATATATAAGACATGTCCTATTCCTAATACATATGGGATTAGGGTTATTTACTACTATTTAACTACCAAACTAACAATGATGTACTCAAAATTTAAGGCGACGTATATGCTTTTAGTCATATTTTAACTCATACTGTGATATAGTATCAAAATCATTTGAAGTTTTAGGATTCTCTTTAGAATAAGTTTTTCTTCTCCGACATGAAATAACTTGGGAAAAGTGGATTTTACCAGTCATTCTTATTAGTAAACCATGTAAATGGTTTAGATACTTTTGCTTACATTATTTTAGTTAAGTTTATGATTAATGTTTCTAGCACTTGATAATTTCTTGCCTCCCAAGAATGTTAATTTTTTTAATAAGGTCGAGAATGTTACTTATTAGCTTCCTAAAAAAAGAATGTTAATTATTAATACTATTTAGGAAATAAGTCTCCTTTGGTTTGGTTTCAAATATGCACTAATCCTCCGTATTATATACCTTTGATCTAATTAGGTATTGTTTGTCGCTATCCATACCTACATATATATTTGCAGACTAGGATAGCGGGTAATTGATTATTTATCTGATTTTGCATTTAGCACTTGATTGTTACTGATATTATTTGCAGTTGGGTAAACATAAAGAAGCATTGGAGTTTGCTATTGGCGCTCAATCCTCGGCTCCATCTGATTCTGAAGTTTCCCTAAAGGTGGAGAGTATAAAAGATCATATCGCTGCAGGTTAGTGACTTACTTGTTGAGCCTGTGATTTTAGTAGTTTCTTGCCTAAAACAAAAGATGTTAAGCTGGTATCAATGTGAGCTCTATCAAAATCCTATTGAAACACTAGACTACTGCTGAGTATATTCTAGTTTTTAAATCTTTCAGTTCCCTTTTCCCAGTACTTCTGTAATCTTGTTTGTAGTTTTCCTTATCCATGACTAGCTGATGAGTTATTGAAGACCCTAGAGCACCATGAGTTTACCGGGTTTTTCTAATTATGTTATTTTGCCACCACCATAAGGACTATGTTCATGTTTTCCTGTCTGCGCTGCTGTTTTCGGTCCTCTGGGAATCACTGCTCCCTTCAACTTGATGTTAATTTTGTTCTTGTGTGTCACTTTCTGATTAATCTTTCAGAACTCTTATTATAGCTTCAACGTCAAAATGATTTTTGTAGTTATTTCTATGGATGGAATATAGCTGTAGAGAACTCAATATTGTTGAGGATTCGAGATTCATTTCACTCAAGCTTATTGTTGTCGGTAATGCTAATTCATATTCATGCTTTAATGCGTACCAACAATATTCCTGGATTTACAGCTGAAGCAGACAAAGCAAATAAGGCAAATGGAGGAGAATCTAGGTCAGATCCTCGGGCAGGAAGAGTATTATCTTTAAGTGACATACTTTATCGTTCAGACGCAAACAGTGATGCATCGCAAGATGGTCCCAGGTCCGAAAGAGATGATTCTGATGATGACGAGGAGTTAGAATTGGCTTTTGAAACATCAATATCTGGTGATGAAGGACGGGATGTTGATCCCGATGTCCTTCATGGAAGTTTGAACTTAAGAATTCATAGGAGAGGTGATTCCACTGGGGAGACTGGACGAGCAAATGGTGCTAGTGTTTCGCCAACCTCGAGTCAAAAAGAGAAAGCAGCTTACAAGGTTTTGGCTTGAATGTTGTTTTTCTATGCTGTAAAGTCTCTCTTTATTTATTCTCTGGATTCAGAAAAATGTTCTTTTCTCTATCCTTTTACTGTGATGTGTTTGCTTTGATATGCTTGTGCATCTTCGTGTTTTGTTGAGGCTTTTTGTCTACTGAGGTCATGAGTGTAGCAATGGTTCTGCATATGATATTAAATCTTTATATCTTGAACTGCTGGTTAGGTTTTTTTTACCTGATTAGTATCTCTTTTTCTTTGTTTCCAGAAGAGTTAATCTAAGCCGAAAGTCCCTAATATCATCTCGAATCTCTTTCCGGCAACTGGTTTTATACTTTGAATTCTATTGTCTCTCAAAGCATAACACTGCTCTTGGTGGCTGGTCTGGCCGTCTGGGTAGATTGTGAGTGATGACTTGCTGATTTCTGTTGCTTATGAATCCCCCTGCTCCAACGCTTGGTTATGTCGAATAGATAGTTCACATAATTTGCCCATACTCGTATGGAACTGAATTTTATTTGCTTACTTGACCAACAGTTTTGAGGTTATTATTTAAATTTCAAAGGTATCATAGGTTGTAGAAGGTGAACTGAAGTGTGAAAAGTGATACAAATAATCAGATGCATCCAATTGATCACTGTAATTGTCTGACATACCATTGTGTAGACTGCTTTATTTATGAGTTCTGGAATTGTAGTTGGGTGGCACGAGTTTCATTTGTTAAAAAGTGTCAATACTCGTAATCTTGGATTTAATTTGTTAAAAAGGATGTCAATATGCTCAGGAAAGCCAAATTTTCTAAAAGTTGAACATTTCTTGCTCAGAGAAGTTTCTTCCCCCTTGTTATCTGGATGCCTGCACATCTTGTCTTTCAATATCAAGTTTGTTTCTTGTTTAAACAATGTTCTTTTTTGTTCTCTCAAATTATATTGCAGCCTGAAGCAGTGATAGATATGAAGCAAAGATATGTTGGTCATTGCAACGTAGGCACTGATATAAAACAGGCGAGCTTTCTTGGAGAACGAGGTATATTCAACTATTTTTAATGGTTTCCATGCAGATATTCATGATTATCCTGAAACATTATCTGGTTATTATAGTTGAGTAGAAGAACTGCCTTTCATCTGCTTTGTCCCCTGTAATCTCTTCCAGAAGGATCTGTTAAACTAAGAAATTAAGCCTACATAGATGTCAAAGTCAACTGGTCTGTATGTGTGACACTATGATGGTTGAAGGTTGTTAAAAGAGGATGCACGTAGAAGGAAATTTGTCTCAAAAGACCAATCTCTAAGAATCCACGTGGATTTGGCTATATGCAAGCAAAAGATCCATATAGTTGATAAGAGATTAACGGCTTAGTGATGTACATGAGCAGACACTCTTTTGTTGTATATTTTGGCTATGCATCTTCTTGATGCCATTTAATGAAATTCTCTTACTTCATCAAAAAAAGAAATTAAGGCTTAGTGATGTTGATGCTATTATTTTATGTTTAGTGTTTGCCAGAAGGTCTTTAGCTTGTTTAGAAATTTGTAAACCAATAGTAAATATAGAGAACCTTAAGTTCGCCGTGAGTTCTTTAGTTTCTTTAGATATTTGTAAGCCAGTGGCAAATGTAGAGAACTTTAAGTGTTAGATAACATAATTTGTCCTGAAAGAGCAACTGTTGCTTGTTGGGTTGAAATGGGTTCAAGTAGCGTGATATTGATGATTCATGTAGTCAACCCAATTAATTAGGATTGAGGAATAATTGCTGTTTTTTTACAACGCTGAGCTTTGTCATAGTTTCTAGGAATACCTGTTGTGACAGCATAGAGATCATTCATGTAGCTCATTTCTCTCATTGCCTTCTAATGTAGGAGTAGTTGGATAGAGATCACTCATGTAGCTCATTTCTCGTTGCCTTCTTATGTAGGAGTAGTTGGTTTGAGTAAGTTACCGTGGAGTTAGCTCATCTGATCAGATTTACCTTCCCTTAATAGGATAACCAATCTCACGAGGATAAAATGGCATTAGCAATTGTACATATACTCTTTTTCAATTAAGTGTAATCTCACTGGGAAATCTTAGCAATCCAGTTGGTTGAACTTTCACCTTATTGGAGAGGGTTCAATTTGCCACTGCCTTGATCCACTTGGCGACATCCGCTCCTCCTGCTGAGCTGGTTCCCTGTCTCCGATGTGTAACGGAAAGATCGATTGGTTTACGGGATACATTCATGAATGCACTCTCTGCTGTGCCTGTCTAGACAAACTTGATTCAAGTCACTCCACCAATTTTACAATAGTACCATGCCTTAATAATCACATAGGCACCAGGCTTGACAAGTTCAAGCTAAATTGTAGGAGGAGCGGGCTACACCTAGCTTAGCCTATTCAATATGCCCTTTGAGAAATTTCTCTTTTGGCTGAGTACATTGGCTGCCTTCTCCAAAAAACGAAAGAAAAAAAGAATACATAGGCAGCCCCCTGAACTTGTCAATTTTTTTCATTTAGGCGCCTCAATTGAGACCATAACCTATTGGGCTTCTGAACCTCACTGCAATGTGTGTCTATTTAACCCTTCACCATGAGCTTAAAAAAAACGAAACACGTGTAATTCAGATGCTATGATGTGGAAAATATCCAATGAAACAAAGCCGTGGCATAATCTTTAAAAAACATTTTTGGGTCCCAAAAAGTTACTTTTGTTTTACAGCCAGATTTGTCATCCCC
>ML410669.1:45355-81823 GCA_005239525.1 Nicotiana knightiana
CAAAAAAAACCCCAGAAAAAAATTCCAAGTTCTTCAGAGTCAACCTCTATGTCTGTCTGCCATTTGCTGTGGGTTCCCCTTTCCTCTAATAACATAATACTCGAGCAATAACCGAAAAACAAAAAAGTAAAAAGAATGTAACATAGTTTCAGATGCAACAGCAACATACCCAGTTTCCAATAGACCCTCTGCTCAGGAAAGTATAAGCACCACATTAATGAAAATTTAGGGGACAGATGGAACAAATGAATCAATATGATAAACAAATTTAGGGATGATACATTTTAAGGCACTAACTTGAGCATCTGCTAGAGGAGCAACTGCACGAGTTGCTTCTGCAGGCATGCAAAAATCTTGCTTTTGTTCAGTGGTACTATTTTGCCTTCTCACTGGCACTTTAGATGAAGATAGTTGGATTTCAGTATACCTAGTTTATGCTATTATCAGATTCTTGGCAAAGAGGTGGATTTTCTGCCTGGATTATGGATTCAGTTTATTGAGTGTGATAGCAAATTTTATCTTAAGTTATTGTAGTGCATGATATGCATGGATGTTACTGGTCCATGATTTTGGGTGATGTGGAGAGATTTCAAACATTGGATACGCTCTTTAGAAGAAATTGATCATCTTTCTGGCTATTTGGACAGATTATATATTTAGTCTGGTTAACTTTGGTTGCTGGTTACAGCATCTCAATCATTCTGAAACTCATGTGTTGTTTATCTGCTTAGAGACTGGCTGTCTTTCCATAATCTTGGTGAGTTTTCCTCCTTGTTTTTCTGGGCATTACTACATTGATCAGGATTATTGATGATGTGTTGAATTTAAAGGTTTTCTAAGCTACTTTCAAATTTGAAATGTGTCAGATTGATCCATTCTATTTCTGTGCTAATCATCATGTAAATTAATGGCTCTGTTAAGCACAGCTAACCGTTTTATTGTAAGGATCTTAGTGGATATGTTTTGAAAACCCCTGTGCAGGTGAATATATTGCTTGTGGAAGTGATGATGGAAGATGGTTTATTTGGGAGAAACAAACTGGTAGATTGATAAAAATGCTTCATGGAGATGAAGCTGGTATTTCTCTTTCTGTTCTCATAAATTTGTTAAGTTCTTGTACTTTGCAGTGGTTGTTATACCATGTTATATCTAGTCTGACAGCTCGGCCTTCATCCCTATTCAGTTGTAAATTGTGTACAGTGCCACCCATATGATTGTGTTGTGGCTACCAGTGGAATTGATAGCACCATTAAGGTGAGAGAAATGGCACGAGTGTTTTGGAATAGTGGTCACTATTTGTAATGACAGATTTACATAGTGTCATGTGCATGTATTGCTTTTCAGATTTGGACTCCGAGTGCGTCTGTCCCTTCCCTCGTGGCTGGTGGAGCTGCAGGACCAGAGACTTCCAATGTGTTAGATGCAATGGAAAGCAATCAACGCAGATTGTGCCGCACGCGTGAAGCTGTCTTGTAAGACTTAACAGGCTTATTATTTTCTTTTAAATTGATTTTATAGATGCGTTGGGACATAACTTCTATTGTACACCCGTCAAACTTTAATAGGGCAGCGCGGTGCATAAGGCATCCCGTGTTCACGTAGTGTCCGGGGAAGGGGCGCACCCCAAGGGGTGTGATGTAGACTAGACTGCCTACCCTAATGCAAACATTAGTGACTGCTTCCACGGCTCGAACCCGTGATCTATAGATCACACAGAGACAAATTTACTGTTGCTCCAAGGCTCCCCTTCACCCGTCAAAACTCTAATATGGAACTGAAAAGCAGACTCTGTTAGTTTCTTCCTTCGGGTGACCCGGTTATTCATGATCTGTCTTTTATATCTAAAGCCTGGACATGGTAGCTCATACCCCTGTTTCACCATGTTTTCTCCTCTGTTTTGAAGCTACTTTATGTTAGCTCAAACCCGTTCCTCCATTCCTGTTGTAAGGCACCTTAAGAAATATAATAGACCACCTAATCTTGATGAGAATATAGTAGTGTTGATAATGCCAGAATGACAGACTTCCACGTTGACTGATAGATGAGAAATGGATATTTTCCTATTTTAGCTATTAGTCTCTGACAACTCTGAGCTAAACATATTGTTCTCTGCAGGCCTTTTGAATTTTTGGAGAGATTTAGGATGCACGAGTTTACAGAAGGCAGCTTACATCCATTCGAATGCACACAAAGCTGAGAAGGTTAAACTGATTTTCTTAAATACTGGTATGATAATTGTTCCTGTGCAAACTTTTTGTTTGTGCCAATTGTGTGATATACCTTAAAGTTTCACTTGGACTGAAATATTGATGTATGAGCTTTTGCATCACCTTCTCCTGAGTTCCTACAAACTATAGCAATGTTAGCTTTCTGGCAACTTCTTGTTTGAGAAATGCACACCAATATTTGACAAGTCATAGTTCCTGTACATCCTAGGAATTTTATCTGATAAGATTCTCGTGGATAATGCTAGAGTAACAACAATGATGCTTGGTAGATGTATCTGATAAGATTTCCATAGATAAGGCTAGAGTGACGATAATGATGCATGGTTAATGTATCCTCAGTCAGATGACTTCTCTTGACTAGCCCATAGGGAGCATTTGGAAGTCACATGCTACCAGTGATTTAGCAAAAGATGGTCACGTTGCACCTAATACGGGTTCATTCATGTTCTAATTGCAATAATACGAAGATGCATATGGTTTATGGTGCCATTTATCTTTAAATTAGCTCAATGTGCCAAAAATGCAGCAATGTAAATGCTTATTAAATGAAAATTTGATCAAGATCGGTAACCTAATTTTTTTTTTCGTGTTTGGTCTTTTTCGGTGAAAAAGAGGACATATGTTATTGTTTCTTTGTTGTTGGACTAATAAGTTCTTTTTGCATATACGCCTCACTACGTAACACATATTTTTTATTCATCCTTAAAATTAACAGAAGTGCAAGTTTCATCGTCTCGTGTCATTTATAGATTACCTAGTAGGTGGCTTGGCGAATTTTACTTCTGAGGTAGGGGTTTGAAGTTGGGTTTAATACGCTACAGTACACCGTTGAGAGAATGTCAAGGAGTGACAGAAGCGAGCAAAATGTTGTACCTGGGCTTGAATTATTTAGCCTATTAAGGATGTATTTAACCATTTTGTCGTTGAAGCTTGTTTGCGTTTGACCGGGTTGCTTTAGTTTTGGAATGCTGTAGGTGCTGCAGTCTTGCTTGTGTTGTATTAACGTATGTGTTTTACTACAGATGGTGGATATGAAGTTTATCAGTTGGACATGCTGGCATGGGAAGGAAGAGAGTGGAATGTATAGTTAACCAAGTCGATTAAAAATTTTGGGTCCCAAACCAGCTGAAGTTTTATCCAATTGTAATTCATATTTCTGTGCAGTCTTTCCTGGTGACATGTTTCACTGTATTATATTTTACTTCTTCTCAGCTGTCCTCTCTTCCTGCGAGGTCTCTGTATATATATATATATATATCTCGGTCTTTTATCTTACATAGTAATATATTCAAGTTAAACATGGTCTATCCTCGTTGTATTTGTTGATAAGTTCAGAGGCTTAGATTAGCAATAGCAGAGTGCCGTTGGCTTCAACTTTTAATGCGTGAGAATGTCAACTAATAGTGTGTTTACTGTGGCAGAAAATCATATCCTTGGTGAACTAGGGTTTCCGTTTTCCGTCAATTTTATTTTTTGTAAGTTCTCTCTAGCAAAAATATTTCAAGTGAGGAGAGAATGACTACTTGTGAGTTATTTCCTTTGGATAAGAGGAAGTTTAGTGCATATTATTTGCATGCCCTTCCTTTAACTGACAAATGAATATACGAGGGTTTGTCAAGTTAAATACTATTTCCTCCGTTTCAATTTATGTGAACTTGTTTGACTGGGCACGGAGTTTAAGAAAAAATAAAACTTTTGGAGTTTGTAGTTCCAAACAAGTCAAAAAAGGGTCTAAAGTATTTATGTGTTTATAAAAGTTTCTCATTAAGAGTAGAATTGGAAGTTTAAGTTAAATTGTTTTTAAATTAAGAAAGGGATCATTCTTTTTGGAACGGATAAAAAATAAAATAGGTTCATGTAAATTAAAAGGGAGGGAGTAGTAAAAGATCTTTTGAAGCTCAGAAACTAAAAAAGTAAAACAAACTCCTCCGACCATAGTCGTTTTACCCTTCTACATCTTTTCCGTGTTGCAGTTGAACTCATAACCTTTATAACTCGGCGGAATCTAGTTCTTTAATTGATCATTCACTCAAGTGCGTTTGTACGATGACATGGAAACTTCTAGAATGACCAAGGACTAATCCATTGATTTGGTTTCATTTTATATCTTGAAACAAAAAGTCAAGAATGTAATTTCTCGAAAAGGATATATAAATCTGACAATTCGCCAGAATTTTATGGTGTAAATAGAGCTATCCAATTAAAGATAAAGGACAAAAAAGGAAGAGCAAATATTGGCTTGATTGATTTGGGTTAGAAAACTGAATTTTGACTATTAAATACAAACCTAATAATCTTGAACTTATCTAACAGTTGACGCAACTTTACCATATATTCAAAACATATAGGGATTGGTGAGACATGTCATATATTCCATAAATCAAAGAAAGACAGATCTGATAGATTTATTGTCTAATTTTGGTACGAAATGACATTTTGCTGTTTTAAGTTAGGAGCCGCGTCTTGAGAGCGTTTGTAATAGTTTTGACAAATGACAATATATTGTCTGTTTCTCTTTTGTTTTCTCTACTTGTGGATCATTTTCAGTTGTTTTCTTGAGTGTCTATCGAAAACAACCTCGTTGTTCTTTCAAGAATAGGGATAAGACTACATTCATCTTATCCTTTTCAAGTCCCACTTGTGAGAAACTAATTGATTTGTTATTGTTGTTATTATTGTATGTGTCGACCATTTACTATCTTTGCTATGCTAAAAAAAATCCTTCTTCCTCTTCTTTTCAAGTCAGGGCGAAAAATATAGGTTTTGATGAGTTCTAACTAGCCTACATTTTTTTATATACAAGTGTGTGAAAAATATATTAAATCTCAAAACTATTAAGTTCTGTACATATAATTCTAAACGAACAATGGGTTTAGTATAAAAGTTAATTCATCATATTTTAATCCTAAATCGGTCTTTGCCACCCCACAAACCTTCATCTATTTTCTTGGATTTAGAGTTGAAAAAAGAAAAAAAAAAAAAGTAACTTGTTGAATCTAGAACACGTTTTGTTGAAATTACGTACGGTCAAATTTTCATTTATAAGTATGGGATTTTCCATGCCATTCTTCGATCGGCTAATTCAAAATACCAAAGACTATTTTGGAAAGTTTATCAGCAATAGTAAATACAACTTTTAATGTGAAATCTTCTAAGAAGACAATTAGTATTTCACCATGTGAGCATTCGAATTAAATGGTATCTTCAGTAATTTATATATTAATCAATTGCAAATCATATGTAAAACTATAAATGGATCAATAGAACTCCTTTTCCCCACCACTTCAGGCCTAAAGGATGGAGAAAAGAAGCAAACAACAATTTCCTTTTCCTCAAATTGCTAGTCTCTGCATCAACCGTGTCCGACAAACCAAAAATAATACACAATTTGCATACATTAACATTGGTTATCAACTTTAATTTGTTTAATTAAGTATGATCTATGTCAAAATCAACTTTATTTATCTTGGACTTCTATTCCTTCTCTTATTATTTCTTAGTCAAGTCGTCTTAATTAAAAATAAAATAAAATAGAACGAGTGAACAATGAAAGAATTTCCACTCAAATACATTTTAAATTCTAAACAAATAAATAAAGAATGTAGCTACGTGCCCCCACGGTTCCTTTTCAGCAACTAAATGGTGGGAAATTACAATAAATTACGTACTTGTCACTCACGGGACCCTTGAAAATGATATGATGATTCATTTCAATATTCATACGCAATTCTAAGAAAGAAAGTATAAAAAAGTGGGAAAAAAAAAGAAGATAAACTTTCTCCTTCTATTATGTGATTGACGATCTTTTTCTTTTCTTGTGTGGCAGACAATACCCTTCAAGACCCCATTCCCCCTCCCCCACCCCACCCCACCAAACATCACAACACACGCATACATATTTTGTACATATATAAAACCCCTTGGGGGGAACCCAAAAAAAGTGAAGTATAGTCCATAATAAGAGAAATGATACGCAAAGATGACAAGCAGCAGAGGAACCACTGAGTGTTGTATGTGTGGAGATTATGGCTTATCTTCTGAGCTCTTCAAATGCAAAATATGCCAATTTAGATTTCAACATAGGTACCCACTTGAAATCTTTTTGTTTTTATTTTTTAGTTTCACTTAATTGTGCTATTTAATTTATTTTCCTTGATACTGAGGGCATGCATGCACCCTGAGGACTGAGGAGCGGGAGATTTTCTGACATTTCTGGTTGTTGTTTCGTATTTAGACTAGGCTCTTAATTTAGTTATGCTACTTTCTAATTTATTTTCTTGGATTTTCTCGAAAATAATAAAGATTAAAAGGCTTTTTTTTTTTTAATTTTTTGCAGGTATTGCAGCAACTTGTATCCAAAAGCCGAGTCATATCGTATATGCAATTGGTGTTTGAGTCCAAAGGAGGTTTCTGGTGATAAAACACAGAACTCTTCAAATTCATCTTCTTCATGTAGAAATACAAGTGACATTCAAGATGGTCCAATAAAGTTCAAGAAAAAGCTAATTAGAAATGAAAATATTGATATTGGACCAAATCCAAAGGGGAAAAAGGGTTCTTTGATGAAGCTGCAACTTATCAAGAAAAACCCCATTAAAATAGAAAAGTCTATGGAGCGATCACCGTCATTAATGGCTGCCAGAAAAAGGGTCGCAATTGAAGAGAAAATAAGGAGAACAAAGTCAGAGGAAATATCAAATAGGGGAATCACAAGAAAGGTACTTAAGAATAGGGTAAGAAGGTATAAGCTATTGGATGAAGTCTCAAGCTAATGAAATTTTAAGAGTTTGTAGATTGTTACTAGTTTTTTATTTTTATTTTTTTGGGTGTATGGTTTTGGTGGTTCTGAATTTCCATGCATACAAATTTATGTAGAAAAAAAAATGGGGTTCCTTCATTATATTACAACCCTTTGATCATCATTAAGAGAAGTTACTTTGAAAAACTAGGGTTAGTGGAGTACTCTTTGATCACTTTGGTTTCATTGTTCTTCTTGTTCTTACTTCACATCTTCATTTGGAAATCACTAGAACGGTCTGTGTTACGAAGTCAAACCTAAAGAGAATAGATCTCTCTGAAATTATCCCTTAAATATGTAACAGTGCTCTTTACGTACTTTTGTTAGCGTTAGTTTATGCTCAAGAATAACTAACTAACATGAGGTAGATAGTGGCGTACGTGTTCAAACTTTAAACAAGTCAATTAATTTATTTTAATCGATGAAAGGTGTATTAAAAATTTTAAAATCAAACTGCACAATATTTAGCTATACAATAAAAATACTTGTAATGGAACTTTGATTTTAAAATTAACATAAAAAAGACAATAACGGAAATTTTGTAGACTATAAATACACAAAGTATTCTCGGACCCAAGAAGCTAACATGAGGCAGATATATACTCTGTGAATACACATTTTGTATGTGTATTTAGAAGTAAAAAGGGGTAGCATATGCAGCAATAATGGTGATAACAACCACTCACCCAACATCATCAACATCATGGGTAGGAAATTCTTGTTGAGTGTCTTATCACAATTCACAAATCACCACAACACAACATGAAAGCAGTGATTAGTCAATTCTTTCTGTTTGTCTCTCTTTTACCCTAATGGGTCGTTTGGTTTGAATACGGTCTAACTCGGGATAAGTTATGATGAGATTAATTATACTGGGATTAGTTATTCTGGTATTGTTTTTAATCTACTGTTTGGTATGTTATATTAAAAATGACAATTGCATAATTTCTAAGAAAAAGATATAAGTTATTCTGACACTAATTTAATTACCCCACCCTCTACAAGGTATAAGTTATCCAATACTAATTTTAATATACCAGGATAACTTACATCAAATTTACTAACCAAACAAAATATTAAGGTAATATTAAATTTTTATACCGACACTATATCTTCTTATACCTCGTACCAAACGACCCCCTATAATTATTCCAAGTGAAATGTGTGATTGAGCAGATAAATAACTGTAAATAGCTACTACTCCCACTATAGCACGGCATAGTGTGATCAGTGATCACTACTAGCTAGCTGCCAAGTAAGCTAGTGAATCCGGTAACTAAAGTTGGTGAAATTTAAAATGAGTATAATCGTATTATACATAAGTATTTATTAATTATTGTTATATATATATATATTAAGTTCGAAGTCGCAGAATTCATCCTAATTTGTCCTTATTATATAGTATAACTTTTTCTTGCATTTCCTTCCTCAGTTTAATTAACAGTATTATCATTTTCTCTCCATTTACTTCTCTCTTCCGTATAATTTCTTTGGGAAAGGGTAAAATCCATGCAAAAATTCCATTAGCGTACAGATCATCTTTACTTCACCAACTTCATTTACGTTAATTATTAAATTCTATTCATGAATTAATCAGTGGGGTGATTAGTGAGTTAGTTGAAGATTAGCTAGCCAGCCTAATTGCTGCTTGATGGATGTGTGCAGAACCCCCGTTATTAATATATATATTATAAGCAAAAATATTAAATATAGAAGTATCAATTATGAATTATACAGATTTGGTAGAAGGACAATATTCAAAGGATAGGAAAGTATAAAACAAAGAAGGTCACGAGAATTAAATTGGGTTGAAAATAAAATAAAAAATCTCTAAAGTCGTTGAGACTAATGAAAAAGAGAAGGAATATTAGATTACGTACTTTTACACTATTCCTCAGAAAAATAATTGATCGTTTGATTCAAATCGACTAAATGTTAGGGTGGGGAACTCAAATAGGCAAAATTTAGACAAATAGAACCAAAATAAGTCAAAAAAAAAAATATAGAACGGATCTATGTATAACGCCACAGTATGTGGCGCTATACACTAACGGTAACTGTGCCGTTAGTGTATAGCGCCATATACTTTTTTTCTGACAGGCAGGTATAACGCCACATATCGCCACTATATGTGGCGTTATACATTGAAAGTAGTATAGGGCTGCCTGGCCCACTGGTTGAAAAGTAAATGTGAAGTGATTTTTGTCCTTGAGGTACAAGGTTCAAACCCCTACCCCAACATTTTTTGTTTCTTTTCATTATTTGGTTTAAGTGTTTAGATATAAATACTTTAATAGAGAAGCCATTTATTATTTCTTTAAAAAATAACTAATATTTTTAATAGTTGTTATTTTGTGTTATACGTAAAACAAAATTATTTTTTTTCTTTTATTTTCAAATTAGAATTATAAGTTTTATTTTCAAATTAGTTAAATAAAATTAGTTAAAATAGTTAAAATATTTATTTATTATTTGTTCAACTTTCCATCTTCGTCCTTTCACGTTTATAAATAGCTTAGCTAAGCAAAAACATGAAGTTTCGTGAAGGACCCATAAAAGCCAATTGAAACTCTTTGTTATTTTTTTTCATGATAATTGCAGTTTATTTTTATGAGATTTTTTTAGTCTGTTGCAAAACGGATTGATACCTTCATATTTAAAAATTAGTGTAACCTTAAATTTCTCAAGTTACTCTTCAAATAATTAATTTATTTTATAGCCTCAAAATATTACGGTATATTTAAGATTACAAACTTTACAAAATCAAAGTTTTAAATTTCGAGGTGTGACCAAACACCTTTCAGGTACTTCTATGTTGAATAGTTAAGCTACCAATTTTTACAATATATAACTATAAATTACTCATATTTTTATTGTCCGGATATTTAAATCAACTTCTACTACAGATAAAATAGCAAATACTTTTGAGATATTTTAATTTCTAAATCTTGTACTGATTAATAACTACATAATCAGATTCTTTTTAAATAGTTTAGCTTTTGAATCTTGTACTAATTTTTAATTACTGAAAATAGAGCAAAATCGTTCTATAATATAGTATAATTAAAGTTAAATTGGTAATTAAAATACGAACTTGAAGCAATAAGAAAGAAATATTAGAAGCTAAATGTATTGATGAGTTGCCATTAATTGTTTTCTTTCATTTGAAAATAAAACTTATAATTCTAATTTGAAAATAAAAGAAAAAAAATAATTTTGTTTTACGTATAACACAAAATAACAACTATTAAAAGTATTGGTTATTTTTTAAAGAAATAATAAATGGCTTCTCTATTAAAGTATTTATATCTAAACACTTAAACCAAATAATGAAAAGAAACAAAAAGTGTTGGGGTAGGGGTTTGAACCTTGTACCTCAAGGACAAAAACCACTTTACATTTACTTTTCAACCAGTGGGCCAGGCAGCCCTATACTACTTTTAATGTATAACGCCACATATATGGCTGCCTGTCAGAAAAAAAGTATATAACGCCATAGTATATGGCGCTATATACTAACGGCACAGTTACCGCTAGTGTATAGCGCCACATACTGTGGCGTTATACATAGATCCGTTCTATGTTGTCTTTTAGACTTATTTTAGTTCTATTTATCCAAATTTTACCTATTTGGGTTCCCCACCCATGCTGTCTGAGCAAATATAGCATGAATACTGTTAGACTTTCCAAAATTTGATGGGACATTGAACCAAATTCTCATATAGTGGACAACATTTTCATTATCATGATTCATGAGAATTAGATTCTCTCTGGAAACTTCCTACACTTTTTCTTTTTCTTTTTCTTTCGTTATTTTGACATGTTATTGGCAAGGATATTTGAGAGAGATATACTTCCTAAATGATTCGATCAACGTATCTTTTCTAATATAAATCTTTTCTCAATTAGAGCCCTTAGTTAAAGTCTCATGTAGAGAGTGATCTTTATTAGGGAGAATTTTACACTCTAATAACGGTACGAATTTGAATTTAATCGGACCCCAATATGAATATCAGACATCGAATTAAAAACGAAACAATAAAAGCTTTTCTTGTTCATCGTATGGGTTTTAAAAGAATAAAACAAAGATGTATAGAAAACCAACAATACAGATGGGTTTTAGGTTTTGGCCTGTGGGGTTTGTATTTATTATTATTATTATTATTATTATTTCTTTTCATACGTTGTAGGTCAATACAACTGCATTATTGTTGTTAGAAGAAGACTTTTTCTCCAAGGTTTTAAAGGTATACTTTAAAAGAAAAACAAATTGAAGATAGACTACTGGACTTGACCAAAGTAAATTTCTGTCCATAAAAGAAAGACTTGACCTAGGAAAGGGTGATACATAGTCATAGACCATCATTAATAGAGTCAACCTCTCTTTTTGTAGGTAGGACGACATATTTTTTGACACAGCACAATTTTTTTGCAATTTGGCCAAAATAAATTCATATTGTGCATTCGTTGTAGGCACGTCTACACATAAGATACAGTATAGAAATATTTTTGTCAAAAATACTTTCAATTCATCAAAGTTGTTAATATAATTAATATTGGCAGATAGGAAGTTACTTTCCCAAATTAGTACCGACTAAACAGCTTAATTATATAATCATAAATTAAAATATAAAATAGATAATCTAATCATAATTAAGAAAAAAAAAATATGCAAAACATGTGCAAGTCTTATATTTTATTTGTTTCGTGCAATATTGAGCGCGAATAAATCTTTACTTTAAAAAATATGTAATCTCGTGGCTAAGAATTTGCATAGATCCCATTACACAGGGAGCTTCCGTAATTACTCAAATATCCTTTCACTAGGCACTATTACTACGATTGGGGTTGGGGTGTTAGGGGTTGTCCTGATTTCTTATTAAATTTGGGTTTCTTATCTTTTGAAGGAAAGGATAATATATTTACCATGATTGAGTTTTCCTTCTTGTAGAAGAAAATTATAATTCTTCCATATTTGACTAGTCCCTTTTCTTGTAGGAAAATATTTGGATTTCTATAAATTGAAGATCCTTCATTTTCATTCGGTAGCATCCACAATGTAGCCATAAGGGGCTTGAGAGTCTTGTTTAGGGGGGAGAACTTTACGGGACAAGTGTAGTGTGTCACTTGTGTTTGCCTCTTCGTGAGGTTGTTCTCTCGATATTTTGTACTCTCTTTTATATAGTGGATTGCTCATCTCCATCCGTGGACATAGGTCAGTTGACCGAACTACGTTAAATATTTGTGTCTCTTTTGGTAGGTTTCTCGTTTGTTGTATGATTTATCGTCGTTCAAGTATTGTTTTACTAGCTTCCGCATAACACCTGCCTTTTTCGGTCCTAACCGGGGGATAAATTCTCTCTTGACGTAAATTTAATTCAATTTTTATGGTTTTCAATCATAAGTTGAAGTTGCTATTCAACACATAAATTATCTAACAAAATTTTGTTGTAACACAAAAGAAAGAATGATATCCAATACAATTCATAATTCAAATAAAAAAGTAATCCTGCAAAGATCTCTTATATTATTTTTACTGATTTCTTGTGTGAAAAAGGCACTTAAATAAAATAACATTTATAATGGATGACAAAACCAAATCGCCCTTTATAATAGCTATATAGAGTTGCAAAAATCTAAGTCATCAAAGTTGACCTTAAGATGTAACAAACACAAGAATGGCATGGTTCGGGCAACTCTTTTCTATGTTTCATTTCAAGAAAAGAAGAAAACATAAAAAAACATGCAAGATTGTCTCGTACTATACTACTTCCCAAATCAATTTAAAACAGTTATCACAAACTACTTGATTGAATAAGAAAAATTTAATATAGGCATACAATTAATTTTCCTTATGTATATTGACGAGAACTGAATCTAAAACCTCAACATTGTTCATGGTGTTAGAGAAACACACTTATCTTTCACTTTGTTGTATATGGATTCATAATGTAGGGCACATAAATAATATATTGTCTTAAGGTTTTAGGTTGAATGTATACTCAAACTTTCATATGGTATGAGCATCAAACTTTAGTAAACACGTTTATACAACCACTCTATCGTCATGTTTTATAATTGAGCTTCTTTCTGTAGTAAGCACAACGAGTCGTGATCTCTATGCAAAAATATAGACAGTACATACACTTGTTCCCCATCAATTCAAAGCAAGTTCACTTGCAAAGTTACTCCCTTCTTTTACCAATTAGATATCAGCTTTTTCCTTTTAGTCTCTCAAACTAATATGCCACTTCTTTTTAAAAAAAAAAAAAAGTTTTCATAAATGTATAATTTCACGACAATCTAACCCACATTTAACTCATTTCTTTTCTATACTAATTATTCTTTTCTTTAATTTCCAAAAACTAAAAGTTTAGATATGGCTTGCTGAGTATCGCCTTCATTGTTCTGAATCTATAAAATCGTACCACAAGCCCAGCCCAATTAAGAAAAGTTATGTATTGGGCTAGTCCGACCTTGTATTATCGAAATTTAACCACTTTTAATGTAAAGATAAATCTGAACAAAAGCACTGTTCAAAGTCTAGAAAATACTCCAGCATAATATACTGGAATTTCAGTATAATATACTGGAACTCCAGTATAATATACTGGATGGAGTTCCAGCATAAGTGTACTGGAACTCCAATATATTACACTGGAGTTCCTGCAAAGTATCCCGGTCCAGCAAAATATGCTGGAAGTACATACACATGTGCTCGAATCTCCAGTATATTATGCTAGAACTTTCTGTGTGTTGGAGTTCCAGCATAATATGCTGGAAGTTCATACACATGTGCACCAAACTCTATTATGCTGGACCGGTCTCTGTTGCAGTAAAATAGTAGCTCTTTTTCAATGACTTGGTAAACGCTGGCTATTTTTGAATGACCAATCCGAAAACTGGCTAGTCTGTGCTATTTTTACTATATTTTCGCATTTCATGTGACAATCTAGGCCCAATATTACCATGTGGCTAAAACTCTATTGAGAGAATTACCCGATTAACCATAAATATGCACTACTTACTAACAATTAGCCATTAAGTCATGCTACTAAAAATAGCCAGAAAAAATTATCAATGATATTCAATATTCAGATAACTTTGAAAAAAACGGATTTCTCAATGGGTATGGCTAAATTTTGTTGAAACACATAGACAAAGCAATATACAAAATTTGAGAAATATTGGAGGTTATATGGACTAATTTAGAGTTATAATTCGCTACCAATGATATACAACATTCAAAAAAAACTAGGCAGTTTGTTTTTTAATTGGTATGGTTTGAATTCGTTGAAAACATATAGATAAAAAAATATGCAAAATTCGAGGAAAAATGAGGTGATTTAAACCGATTTAGAGTCAAAATTCGTAGTTAAAATCAAGTTTAAAAATTTCTCTCCGACATGTATCTCTAACATTTATAAGGAACACATATGAGATACAAATTTAATATATGTATGATATTCTCAAATAACACACGGGGATACACATCTCATTTTCTTTCAAATTCATCTTCTACTTCGAATTTGGCTCAAATTTCAGTTCAAATCAACTCAAATCTCCACGAAATCGTCCCAAATTTGAGACTCAAACTCATTGAGATGCATCCAATTTATTTCAATAATACACACCTAAAATAAATTCTAATCTCATAAACTCGAATTTTTTAACTCAAGCTTAAGCGAACGTCAATAACTTTTAATAAAAAGTTCACTCATCTTCTTCACTTTCCATGGAACCAATTAAACACTGCTCTATTAAAAATAAACTTTTTGGAGGTTAAAATAAAATATTGGATGCAGGTCATGACTGGTTGATGTAATGAGAACGAAAAGAAAAAACACAAACATAATTAACAATAAAAAAACAATATTTTTTTGCATCACTTTAAATGGTTACTGCTAAAACAAATGCTCGTTTTCGCCATGCCAGATGTCAAGTGAGCTAATGTATGAACTTTAGCCTATTTTATTTTTTGTTAATAGCACTGTGGGGTAGGTATGTAATTTCCATTCTCTTTCTTCCAAATATTTCTTGTGATAACTTCGATTCCAGAAGCCATGCGGTAATGACTTTTGCGGAAGGCTTCGAAGTAGAGAAGAAGATTTGTCGCTTCGAAATAGAAAAAAAATTTAGAGCTAAATTTGATAGCATCATATAAGTAATTGGCTATTATTGGTACTCCCTCCGGTCCAAAATAAGTAATTTTTTTGGTTATTTTCACACATATTAAGAAATTCATCATTTAACATTAATTAGCATTGAAATTGACCATATTAACATTTACTATCTCTTCACATAAACACTCCTAATACATACTCCAACATTATTTACTCCAAGGGCAATATAGGAAAACAATAATTAATTTATTCTTGAAATCTGAAAAAATCACTTATTTTGGACAACAAAAAGGCCAAAAAATCACCTATTATGGACCGGAGGGAGTAGTATTTTATGTAGGAATTTTTTCATTCATATACACTATTTGAAACATTATTACCAAAAATGTCCATGTTTAATTAATTACCCGACCTAAACAAGTTTTGTCTACAAAATATATACATTTATTTAAACTAGAATCCTTTCTACAGTAGCCTTCCTATTTTAGACGCGGGATTTTGGGATCGCATAGGATTCTTCCGAGATTTTACTGACGCAATCATCGCAATTTAATTAAGCCTGCTATTACACGGTTTTCTCATATTATTACCGCACCAACAAAGTTCTATTCTCTGGTTTTCTCTGTCTCCTTTGGTTTCAAAACCATAAGCGAAGGTTTTGAAAAAAAAAAATTGCAAATAATTATCTACAATTTTATTGAATTCTGCGATATAATGTCAAAATTAGCTATTATACTTCAGCTAAATAGTCACTGAGATAGCATTGGGAGTTATAAAGATTTTAATGCTGATTGAATTGTAGTAAGTGAGGATACAAATTATAGTCAATTGAATTCTGCAATTGCAGAGCATCTAATGATCGATGTATCCAAAAAAATCATCGAAATCAAATACATTGTCAACGAACGTTGTCCTCCAATGGAAATTCGGAACGATGTGGGAGTTTGAGTATACATGGAGACAAAAAAGGAAAATAAAAGCTTAAGAATGTATCCGTTGTGTATAACAGTGTGTGATTTCGATTTGGAATGCAGTATCTCTAATTCGAGTACAATTGTAGGTTTGCTCTGTTGTTTCGGTGGTGATTTTTTTTCCATATTTCATGTGTTCTAAAATTTTTCTACAACATATCTACAATGATACTACATAACAAGCGTAGTTCAATTGTTATGACTATTGAAGTATTCAATTTCACATGTTCTACAATTTTACTACAAACTATCTACAATGTGTGTCTGAATTGTAGTTACTTTTAATTGAGTGCAAGTTCATCTAGAACAATGAAGTTGATTGATAGGCCAACATCTCCGGCAATAGTGGAATATGAAAGTATCATCATAACAGTACATACGCCAAGTGTTATTGAAGTAGGCCAAGTCTACAAAGACAAGCAAACAATTTTCAGTGCAATGAAGCACTATTCTGTCATGAATAAGTTTCAATTTAGGGTGAAAAGGTCTAGCTCAAGAAGGTAGGAACAGTTCAATTGTCAAAATAATATTTTTGTTTAATTTGTATTTTATTTGTATAGTTTGTACTTTTCTTGTATATAATTTGTAGTTTTTTTGTATATAAAGTGTTTAATATAAGATTTTTGTGCTTAAACAACATATTATTTGTGGCTACATTTTTCATAACATTCGTTAAATTATTTTTATTCTGTAACTACTGCCTGGTATGTGTTGGGGACAATTGTACATGGCACTTCAAGTCCACCAACATAAACGAATCAGCATTATTCCAGGTTCGAAAGTTCAACAGCTTGCATACATGTTCTTCGATGGACAATATATACATACAACACAAACCTACTGCCATGGCAGTTGGTAGCATGGTTATACCAAAATATGCGGATCCTAAGATAATTTACACACCAAAAGATATATCAACTGATATGTTGTCGGAACATGGTATGAACTTAACATACATACAAGCTTGGAGAGAAAAGGAAAAGGCTTTAGAATTTTTGAGAGGTCCTCCTGCTGATTCTACAATCGCTTGCCAAGTTATTTGTATATTCTGGAGAAGACTTATCCGAGGTCGGTAGTTAAATTGCAGAAGACTGAAGATGATTGTTTCTTGTACGCATCTGTAGTGCTTAGTACATCCATCAAGGCTTGGGAGTATTGTAGGCCAGTTGTAGTAGTTGATTGCACCTTCTTGAAGTCGGCATATAGGGGAATAATGTTAACAACTAGCACAATGGATGCAGAAGTATTGCAGATTAATTGTAGAAATATTATTGTGAAGTTGTTTTTCAATATGTATTACCATTGGATACGCTGTTGTTGATTCAGAAAATGAAGCATCATGAAAGTGATTTTTTGAGCAATTCAAACATGCATATGGTGAAAAACCAAATATGTGTGTTGGTTCGGACCAGAATGAGAATATCTTGAAGGCAACATCTATTGTTTATACCGGCATGCCACATTATACGTGCATGTGGCATATTTGGACAAATGTAAGGTCAAAGTGCAATAAGGGTCATCTAAAGTTAAGTGAATTGAACTTTGCCACAACACGATCATACACTCTTGATGAATTTAATGAAAGAAGGTCAAAGATTGAAGAGATCGACATGCGTGTTAAAGCATACCTATACGATATTAGCTATCACATATGGTCTCGGGTACATGCTACGGTGAACAGAACGTGGATGATGGCATCAAACATTGTAGAGTCATTGAATGCGATAACAAGAGATGCAAGAGAGCTGCCTGTAGTAGAACTATTAGAGTACATGAGGACTCTTCTTGAACGTTGGACTAATGAAAAGTTATTGAAAGCAAAAGGTACATTCACATACCTTGGGAAAAAAATACAACAAAGAGTTGGAGGACAACAGGACATTATCACAGAAGATGAGAGTAAGCTATATCAGATCAATGATTCCATCAAACTAAATATATACTGTTAATTATAGATAAAGTGTTGTATAATTGTAGTTATTTTGTATATGTTGCTGACAGCTTGTTGTGTATTTGTAATAAAATTGTAGGTGAGGGCTTCAACAGATCATATCCATATAGTGATAGATGGTGTGAAGCGCTTTATTGTTTGTCTTCAAATCAAGAGATGTAGTTGTGGACAATTCCAGCTTGATGAACTTCCTTGTGCACATGCTTTGGCGGTTTTAAGGCACATGAATGAGTCTTATGAAAACTATTGTTCTTATGATTACACGAGGGAGAAACTTTTGCATACTTATGAAATACTAGTAGACCCGCTGCCTAATGAAAGCAAATAAAATGTGCCACAACATATAACTGAAGAAGTTGTAATGCCACCTACTGAGAAAAAACAGTCAGGGAGACCTAAAAAATAAAAATACAAATCATATGATGAAGTAAATGCAAAGAAGTATAAGGTTTCATGTGGCAATTGCGGACTAGAAGGGAATAACAAAAGATCTTGTAAGAATGCTCCCGAAAGGAAATACAAATTGATAAAGTCACAAGATGTTTTGATAAATTGTGTTGAGGTGTTCTGGAGAATTATAGTTGAGGTGTAATTGTGTTGATAAATTGAATAAAAACTGTCTCCTATAATAAAATATTTTCAAATCTTAATGCAATTGGTTTGTAGTTGTTTTGTTCAATTACTAAGTGTATTTATTTCAGCCCTTCCTGACAACACTGCTTAAAATTGAATGAATTATGTATTTTTTTGTATATTAGTAGTAGACATAATTGTAGTTAAGTTGTAAAGAAATTATATGCTAACAATAACTAGATCAAGTACTAACAACCTTCAACCAAAAAAAATAACAAATGTTTTCTATTCTAAGTAGTAGAATCCTGGACAAAATAACAAAACAAAAGGTAAACAATTGTAGTACAAATCTACTACAAATAAATTTCAACTGACTTGTTCTTAGTTAACAATTTGTCTACAACTTTACTAAAAAATCAGCTACAACTAAACAATTTAACTACAATTTTTCTACAGAAAAGAGCAACTAATTATTCTTCTTCCAGACTTGTGTTCTCTCGTTCACAGCTGGTGCTCCTCTTCTTCTTGCTAATCTGCCAGTCACCTCACTCTCCCTAATTGCACCGATCTTGCTTTTTCCTAGCATAATCCCAAAGTAGAGCTCCATAGCATCTACAATGTTGATCAATATCAGAAAGGTCTTCCTTTAAAATCGTTAGCTCTCCAGTTCTGGAATATTCTGCAATATGACGCAACGTATACACCACAGTCACTGCAAAAAGAAATTAGGGGAAATTTTTTAGCATTTAGTGTAAAATAAAATCTGTTAAATAGATAGAAGGAAAAACAACTTTTCCATACAGTGATCCCTCTTTTTGCTGGGGTATCTCACCGACCAACCACTGAATGTCAAGAGAGTCAATAACACCTTTTTCATTGTATGTTGTCACGACCCCAAATCCTAACAGGCCGTGATGGCGCCTATCGTGAAACTAGGCTAGCCAACCACCTCATTACTACTCGCTTGTTCATATTATAACAGTTCAATATCAATAATAACAGCAAACAAAATATAATATAAGTAATTTAAGTCTTTGCGTCCCCAATAAATATCTGACAACTCTAAACAAAACCTCCCAAGATTGGAATCAATAGTCATGAGCATCTAAGAATATATAAATCTAACTCTGCTAAAACCATAATATATGTCTCTGAATCAAACGCTAAAACTAAATAAGGAAGGGAAATGGAGAAGCTGTGGACGCTGGACAGCTACCTCGAAATCCCGTAGCTGCTGCTAATGAACCGAGACAGCTACTGCTCCGAACTGTCACCTGAATCTGTGCACAGAGGCACAAGGAGTAATGATGAGTACGCCAACTCAGTAGTAATGAAAATAAATCACAGTCTGAGAATTATAAAATACACAGTACAGATACACAATTTCACCAAACGAGTAAAATACCAAGTCACCATGTAGTATCCATCAAATAATAAGTTCGAAATCAGTTTCCAGAAATCATTTGAAACAAGTGTAATATCCGTTTATCTCAGTAAAATTCTCAGTAAAAGCCAGTTTGAAAACGAAGCAAATCATAGTTCAAAAACTTAGTAAAAATTCTTCATAAAACTGCCCCTCGGGCTAAAATCATTTATCGTAACCATTGCCCATCGGGCATCCTCACCATCACTCAATATCAGCCCATCAGGCATCCTCACAGTCACTCAGTATCAGCCCATCAGGCATCCTCATAATCACTCAGCATAAGCCCTCGCGGGCATCACTCATTAGGTACCTGCGCTCACTGGGGGTGTGTACTGACTACGGAGGGGATCCTACAACCCTAGCGCTATAACAAACCACATCATGGCATAAGTCACTCACAAAATTGGCCAGCAGCCACACTCATATCATAACATCCTCACAATATAGGCTCGCAGCCTCACTCAGTCAGACACTCTCATTTTTCCCTTCAGGCCATAAATATATCGGGTTCTCGGCCCAAAATAATGTTTCATTTTCAAGAAATAGTATCAAAATACTTTGAGTGTCAAAACAATTATCAAGAAAAGACTGAGTGAAAATCATAACATATCAAGTGAGAAAAATAGTAAAAACAGCCCCCAAGGGGTAAACAGATCGGCACTAAGCCCCAAACATGGCATACAACCCAAATCATATCAAAATATATATATCTATACTATTAAGCATAGGCTTAAAAGTGGTTTCGCAACTCAATAATCGCCTAAATAGGAAGATATTTCCAAAGTTTCAACTTTTTCATTTCAAAACCCGTGGAAGGGTGCATAGTCCGGGGTTTCATACTCTAAGGACAGGATTTAAAGATATTACTTACCTTAAAACTAGCCCGAAAACTATTCCGCAACGCGCTTGCCTCTCGTATCAACTTTCGAAGGCTCCAAATCTATCAAGTTCATATTTTTATCATCAATTCATGCTTAAGGAATAAATTCCAATTGAAAAATATCAAATTTAGCTCAAAACCCGAATTTGGTCAAAACCCGACCCCCGGGTCCGCGTCCCGAAACTCAAAATTTTTTATACAAAACTTTTATTCATCATCTCACTAGTCCGTACATATAAAGAACACTAAAATCGGAGTTCGTTTGGTCCCTCAAATCAATCCCTAAAGGTCTCAAAATCTCAAGCCATAAATCCCCCTTTTCTACTGATTTTCATGAATTAAATGCTGAGATTATGGTCTATTATCACCCATAAACGAGTTTTGATAATCAAAATACTTACCTATATGAAGAACACTGATTTACCTCTTCAAAAATCGCCCCCAAAGTTCTCTGTCCGTACAACAATGGTGTAAAAATGTGTTAGGGTCCCGGAAGGTTTAATATATATATGCCCAGTTATTTGTTCTCCACAATCGCGGTCAATGGCACGTGATCGCACAGTGCTTCTCACTTTTACCTTCGCGATCGCAGCTCAAGGCACGCGAATCGCACAGTGCTTCTCACTTTCTCACGCGCCTGACTCTATGCGAATGCACTAAGCCCTACACGATCGCACTACTTGGGCTCCCCCTACTCTGCGATCGCACCTTCTCCCCCGCAATCGCATAGAACAAATTGTGCCTGCCCAAAATAACTCACGCGATCGCATCACTTCCCCCACGATCGCAGTGAATAAAATTGTTGTGTGCAAAAACCAGAAAACCAATAGTGTTTTTAAGTCCAAATGAGTCCGTTAACCACTCGAAATCAATCCCGAGCCCCTCGGGACCCCAACAAAACTTACCAACATATCCCATAACATCATTCAAGCTTAGTTGCACTCTCCAAACACCAAAACTAACATCAAAACACCAAATTTACATCGGATTCAAGCCTAAGAACTTTGATATTTCTAAAATTCACCAATGATGCCGAAACTATCCAAAACAACTCTGATTGACCTGAAATTTTGCAGACACCTCCAAAATGGCATTACGAACCTGTTCCAACTGTCGGAATTCCATTCCGACCCCGATAGCCTATTTTTCACTACTGACCGAAAATCGCCAAAAACTAACTTTTGCCAATTCAAACCTAATTCTACACCGGACATCACAAAATTATTCTGAACACACTTCTAAGTCCCAATCACCTAAAGAAGCTATCTGAGCCATAAAATCTGCATTCTGAGGTCGTTTACCAATAAGTCAACTCTTAGTTGACTTTTCCCATTTTAAGGCTATTTTTAAAGGCTAAATGACTAACTCTCACTACAACCATTCGATTTCAAGCCTACCAACTCTAATACATCAAATATAGAAATACCAACCTATGAAAAGTCAATAACAACAATTATAATGCAGGTTCTACGTAACGACGGACCGGTTCGTTACATTCTCCCCCTCTTAAACAAACGTTCGTCCTCGAACGGGTCTAGAAACATACCTGGAGTCTCAAACAAGTGGGGATATTTGCTCTGAATCTCCTGCTCGGTCTCCCAAGTAGCCTCCTCCACTAGCTGACCTCTCCACTGCACCTTCACTGATGTTGTATCCTTAGACCTCAACTTTCTGACCTCGCGAGCTAAAATAGCTACTGGCTCAACCTCATATGACATATTACCCTCGAGCTGAACTGTGCTGAAGTATAACACATGAGACAGGTCACCAACATATTTTCTGAGTATTGACACATGAAATGCCGGATGAACACTCGATAGACTGGGTGGCAAGGCAAGTCTATAAGCCACCTCTCCCACCTTCTGAAGCACCTCAAAAGGACCAATAAACCGTGGACTTAGCTTTCCTATCTTTCCGAACCTCATAACACCCTTCATGGGTGATACTTTCAGCAGTACCTTATCACCTTCCATAAAAGACACATCCCGGACCTTCCGGTCCGCATAACTCTTCTGCCTAGACTGCGCCGTGCGAAGTCGCTCCTGAATCAACTTCACCTTCTCCAACGCATCCTGGATCAAATATGTGCCCAATAACTTAGCCTCACCAGGCTCGAACCAACCAACCAGAGATCTATACCTCCTACCATATAAAGCCTCATATAGGGCTATCTGAATACTGGACTGGTAGCTGTTATTATATGCAAACTCTGCTAGTGGCAGGAACTGATCCCATGAACCACCAAAATCAATCACACAAGCCCGTATCATGTCCTCCAAAATTTGAATAGTCCGCTCCGACTGCCCGTCGGTCTGCGGGTGAAATGCAGTGCTAAACTCTACATCAGTACCCATGCCTCTCTGCACAGCCCTCCAAAACTGAGATGTGAACTGAGTACCTTGGTCAGAAATAATAGAATCCGGAACTCCATGCAATCGGACAATCTCCTTAATGTAAATAATAGCCAATTTCTCTAAAGTATAAGAAGTGATGATAGGAATGAAGTGCGCGGACTTGGTCAATCTATCTACAATGACCCAAATAGCATCAAAACCCTTCGAAGTCCATGGAATCCAACTACAAAGTCCATAGTAATCTGCTCCCACTTCCACTCCGAAATATTTAACCTCTGAAGTAATCCACCTGGTCTCTGGTGCTCATACTTGACCTGCTGGCAGTTGAGACACCGTGATACATACTCAAAAATATCTCTCTTCATCCGCCTCCACCAATACTGCTATCTCAGATCCTGGTACATCTTTGCGGCACTCGGATGAATAGAATACCGCGAACTGTGAGCCTCTGCTAATATCAACTCTCGAATACCATCCACATTGGGCACACAAATACGGCCCTGCATCCTCATAACTCCGTCATCACCAATAATCACATCCCGGACATCACCCCGACGAACTCTATCCTGAAGAACTAACAAGTGGCGGTCATAATACTGTCGTGCCCTAATCTGATCAAATAAAGAAGACCTGGAAGCCATGCTAGTGACCACCCGTGGAGGGTCTGACAAATCCAATCTCACCAACTGACCCGCTAAAGCCTGAACATCAAGTGCTAATGGTCGCTCTGCTGCTGAAAGGTAAGCTAGACTCCCCAAACTCTCGGCTCTTCGACTCAAGTCATCAGCCACCACATTGGCCTTCCCCGGGTGATACAAAATAGTAAGATCATAATCTTTGAGAAGCTCTAACCATCTCCTCTGACGCAAATTCAAGTCCTTCTGCCTTAGCAGATACTGCAAGCTACGATGATCAGTGAAAATCTCACACTGTACCCCATACAAGTAATGCCGCCAAATCTTTAAGGCATGAACAATGGCAGCCAACTCAAGATCGTGCACTGGGTAATTCTTCTCGTGCACCTTCAACTGTCTCGACGTGTAGGCAATCACTCTAATGTCCTGCATCAACACCGCTCCCAAACCAACTCTAGAAGCATCACAATAGACTGTGTAAGAACCCGAACCAGTAGGCAACACGAAAATCGGAGCTGTGGTCAATGCTGACTTGAGCTTCTGAAAGCTCTCCTCACACTCGTCAGACCATCTGAATGGAACACCCTTCTAGGTCAATCTAGTCAACGTGAAGCAATATAAGAGAATCCCTCCACAAAACGACGGTAATATCCCGCTAAACCAAGCAAACTCCGAATCTCTGTAGCTGAGGACGGTCTGGGCCAACTATGCACTGCCTCAATCTTCTTCGGATCAACCTGAATACCCTCACTAGACACCATGTGCCCCAAGAAAGCCACTGAACAAAGCCAAAACTCACACTTGGAGAACTTTGCATAAAGCTTCTCCTCCCTCAATCTCTATAGCACAACCCTCAAGTGCTGAGCATGCTCTTCTTGGCTACGAGAATAAACCAGGATGTCATCAATGAATACAATGACGAACGAGTCAAGGTAAGGCTGAAACACGTTGTTCATCAATTGCATGAACACGTCTGGGGCATTGGTCAGACCAAATGACATAACCATAAACTCGTAATGACCGTATCTGGTCTTGAAAGTAGTCTTCGGAATGTCAGAATCCCGAATCTTCAGCTGATGATACCCAGACCTTAAGTCAATCTTGGAGAACACCTTAGCTCCTTGAAGCAGATCGAATAAGTCATCAATACGAGGTAAAGGATATCGGTTCTTCACCGTAACCTTATTCAGTTGTCTGTAATCAATGTACATACGCATGGAGCCATCCTTCTTTTTCACAAACAACACCGGCACACCCCAAGGCGACACACTAGGTCGGATGAACCCCTTATCTAAGAGTTTCTGAAGCTTCTCTTTCAATTATTTCAACTCTGGTGGTGCCATACGGTAAGGTGGAATAGAAATAGGTTGAGTGTCGGGCACCAAGTCAATAGCAAAATCAATATCCCTGTCAGGTGGCATGCCTAGTAGGTCTGTAGGAAATACGTCCGGAAAATCACGGACTACAGGAACAGAATCAACAGATGGAGTCTCATTACTAACATCCCTTTCAAAATCAAGATAGGACTCACACCCTTTCTCAACCATACGCTGAGCCTTTAAATAAGAAATCACTCTGCTAGTCATATGCTATATAGACCCTCTCCATTCAACTCTCGAAATTTCGAGCATATCTAGGGTCACGGTTTTAGCGTGACAATCAAGGATAGTATGACATGGTGATAACCAATCCATGCCCAGAATTACATCAAAATCACGATACTGAGTAACATCGAGTTCACTCGGGTCTCCAGACCCCCAATAGATATAAGACACGACTGATACACACGGTCCACAACAATAGTATCACCCACGGGAGTCGAAACATGAATAGACATAAATAAAGACTCACAGGGCATATTCAGGAAGTGAGCAAAATAGGATGAGACATAAGAGTACGTGGAACTAGGGTCAAATAAAGCCAAAGCATCAGTGTGACAAACTGAAATAGTACCTGTAATCACCGAATCGGATGCCATCACATCAGGCCTAGACAGAAGTGCATAAATACGTGGCTGGCCTCCACCTGCTTGAAATCCCCCTCTAGGACGGCCCCTAGCTGCCTGACCACCACCCCTAGATGCCTGACCACCACCCCTAGCTGCCTGGTAGGTGGTGAAGTGACTTGGGCTGAAGCTGAGGGCTGAACCCTCTGCTGAGATGAACTACTAGGACGATGGGGACACTGCCTCCACTCATGTCCGAACTCTCTACACTTATAACAACTACCTAGAGCTGGAGATGAAAACTGACGAGAACCTCTACCACCATGATAACCACCAGACGAACCTTGCATATAAGAACCCTGATAAGATGATGCTCAGGCGGAGCTCTGAGCTGTAAGGGTACTAAAAGATGAACGTCCCTGATGAGAATTGCGAGGACCCTAACCCGACGATATGCCACTGTAAGCTGGGCGAGCTGGCTGTGGAGGTCTAAATGGACGATCTCGGCTAGGCTGGAATTTCCCTCTGGGAGGGGAACCACTGAAATTACCTGATCCCCGAGGCCTCTTAGCCTCCCTCTCCTCACGCTCCTGCCTGCGAACCGACTCAATTTCCCGAGCTAAATCAACAACCTGCTCAAACGTGGCTCCAGACACCCTCTCTCTGGTCATCAAAATCCGAAGCTGATACATGAGACCATCCACAAATCTTCTGATACGCTCCCTGTCAGTGGGGCTAACTCCGAAGCATGTCTGGCCAACTCAGAAAACCTCATCTCGTACTGAGTAACTGACAACTCTCCCGGGCGCAGCTGCTCAAACTGCCTGCGCTGCTCCTTTCTGTAGGACTGAGGAACATATTTCTCCAAAAAGATCGTGAAGAACTATTGCCAAGTGAGCGGTGCTGAACCAACCGGCCTACGCCTCTCGAATGATTCCCACCAAGTAAAGGCGGCACCCGCAAAATGAAATGTAGCAAATGAGACCCCACTGCTCTCCAAAATACCCGCAGTACGTAGTATCCTCTGGCACTTATATAGAAACCCTTGGGAATCCTCTCCCTCTGTACTGCTAAAAGTCGAAGGCTGAAGTCTGCTGAACCTCTCCAACCTGCGCTGCTCATCCTCAGGCATATCAGGGACCACATAACCCTGAACCAGAGCAACTGGCTGATCTGGGGCTGCTCCCGATGCCTGAATACCTCGTACAACTGGCTCAGGTGCCCGGGCAGCTGGACTCTAATTGTCTCCCCTGGTCTGAGCTGCATTGGCAGTAGTGGTCATAGCCACTGCCTGAGCTAAACTGGAACACACCGTCAATATCTAAGCCAGGGTCTCCTAAAGGACCAGAATAACAATAGGCACAACAGGTGCCTGAGCCTGTCCCGTTGGAGCAACGTCGGCGGGAACCTTATCCTGAACGATAGCGGGATCCTGTGGCACTGTCCGTCTGCTGCACGGGCAGGTCCCCCAGCTCTACCACGACCCCGACCCCTGGTGGGTCTGGTTGGTGCCTATTCACCCTAATCGGTATTGCGTGTCCTCACCATCTGTGAGAGAATGAAACGACATAAGTTTAGATTTCAAGAATCAATAGATTGGCACGAAAGAGTTCAAAAAGATACAGATGTTTCCTAAGAGTTCTGCAGCCTCTCGAAGATAAGTATAGACGTCTCTGTACCGATCCGCAAGACTCTACTGAACCTGCTCATGACCGCTGAGTCCTATGTAATCCAGAGCTCTGATACCAACTTGTCACGACACCAAATCCTAACAGGTCGTGATGGTGCCTATCGTGGAACTAGGCTAGCCAACCACCTCATTACTACTCGCTTGTTCATATTATGATAGTTCAATATCAATAATAACAACAAACAAAATATAATATAAGTACTTTAAGTCTTTGCGCCCCCAATAAATATCTGACAACTCTAAACAAAACCTCCCAAGACTGGAGTCAATAGTCATGAGCATCTAAAAATAAATAAATCTAACTCTACTAAAACAATAATATATGTCTCTGAATCAAACGCTAAAACTAAATAAGGAAGGGAAATGGAGAAGTTGTGGATGCTGGACAGCTACCAAGAAATCCCGTAACTGCTGCTAATGAACCGAGACAGCTACTGCTCCAGACCATCACCTGAATCTGTGCACAGAGGCACAGGGAGTAATGATGAGTATGCCAACTCAGTAGTAATGAAAATAAATCACAGTCCGAGAATTATAAAATACACAGTACAGATACACAATTTCACCAAACGAGTAAAATACCAAGTCACCATGTAGTATCCATCAAATAATAAGTTCGAAATCAGTTTCCAGAAATCATTTGAAACAAGTGTAATATCAGTGTATCTCAATAAAATTCTCAGTAAAAGCCAGTTTGAAAATTAAGCAAATTATAGTTCAAAAACTTAGTAAAAATTCTTCATAAAACTGCCCCTCGGGCTAAAATCATTTATCGTAACCATTTCCCATCAGGCATCCTCACCATCACTCAATATCGGCCCATCAGGCATCCTCACAGTCACTGAGTATCAGCCCATCAGGCATCCTCTCAATCACTCAGCATAAGCCCCGCTGGCATCACTCATTAGGTACCTGTGCTCACTGGGTTGTGTACAGACTCCGGAGGGGCTCCTACAGCCCAAGCGCTATAAAAATCCACATCATGACATAAATCACTCGCAAAATTGGCCAGCAGCCACACTCATATCATAACATCCTCACAATATAGGCCCGCAGCCTCACTTAGTCAGACACTCTTAATTTTCCCGTCAGGCCATAAATATACCGGGTTCTCGACCCAAAATAGTGTTTCATTTTCAAGAAATAGTATCAAAATACTTTGAGTGTCAAAACAAGTATCAAGAAAAGACTGAGTGAAAATCATAACATATCAAGTGAGGAAAATAGTAAAAACAGCCCCCAAGGGGTAAACAGATCGGCACTAGGCCCCAAACATGGCTTACAGCCCAAATCATATCAAAATATATATCTATACTATTAAGAATATGCTTAAAAGTGGTTTCGCAACTCAATAGTCTTCTAAATAGGAAGATATTTCAAAAGTTTCAACCCTTTCATTTCAAAACCCGTGGAAGAGTGCATAGTCCGGGGTTTCATACCCTCATGGCAGGATTTAAAGACATTACTTACCTCAAAACTAGCCCGGAAACTATTCTGCAACATGCTTGCCTCTTGTATCAACTTCTAAAGGCTCCAAATCTATCAAGTTTAGATTTTTATCATCAATTCATGCTTAAGGAATAAATTTCAATCGAAAAATATCAAATTTAGCTCAAAAACCCGAATAGTCAAAACCCGACCCCTAGGCCTGCGTCCCGAAACTCGGAAATTTTTATACAAAAATATTCTTCATCATCTCACGAGTCGGTACATATTAAGAACACTAAAATCGGAGTTCATTTGACCCTTCAAATCAATCCTTAAAGGTCTCAAAATCTCAATCCCTAAATCCCCTTTTTCTACTGATTTTCATGAATTAAACGCTGAGATTATGGTCTATAATCACCCATAAACGAGTTTTAATAATCAAAACACTTACCCCTATGAAGAACACTGATTTCCCTCTTCAAAAATTACCCCCAAAGCTCTCTGTCCGTACAACAATGGTGTAAAAATGTGTTAAGGTCGTAGAAGGTTTAATATATATACGCCCAGTTATTTGTTCTCCGTGATCGCGGTCAATGGCGAGCGATCACACAGTGCTTGTCATTTTGACCTCCGCGATCGCAACTCAAGGCACGTGATCGCACAGTGCTTCTCACTTTCCCACGCGCCTGACTCTATGCGATCGCACTAAGCCCTACGCGATCGCACTGCTTGGGCTCCCCCTACCCTGCGATCGCACCTTCTCCCCCGCGATCGCACATAGCAAATTGTGCCTGCCCAAAATAGCTCACTGCGATTGCATCACTTCCCCCGCGATCGTAGTGAATAAAATTGCTGTGTGCAAAAACTAGAAAAATAGCAGTGTTTTTAAGTCCAAATGAGTCCGTTAACCACCCGAAATCAATCCCGAGCCCCTCGGGACCCCAACCAAACTTACCAACATATCCCATAATATCATTCAAGCTTAGTTTCACTCTCCAAACATCAAAACTAACATCAAAACATCAAATTTACATCGGATTCAAGCCTAAGAACTTTGATATTTCTGGAATTCACCAATGATTCCGAAACTATCCAAAACAACTCCGATTGACCTAAAACTTTGCAGACACCTCAAAAATGGCATTGCGAACCTTTTCCAATTGTCGGAATTCCATTCCGACCCTTATAGCCTATTTTCCACTGCTGACCGGAAATCGCCAAAAACTAACTTTCGGCAATTCAAGCCTATTTCTACACCGGACATCACAAAATTATTTTGAACACACTCCTAAGTCCCAAATCACCTAACAAATCTATCCGAGCCATAAAATCAGCATTCTAAGGTCGTTTACCAATAAGTCAACTCTTAGTTGACTTTTCCCATTTTAAGACTATTTTTAAAGGATAAATGACTGAACTCTCACTACAACCATTCGATTTCAAGCATACCAACTCTAATACATCAAATATAGAAATACCAACCTATGACAATTCAATAACAACAATTATAATGCAGGTTCTATGTAACAACGAACCGGGTCGTTACATATGCCTTTGTGTTCTTGAAGTTGATGTCTGGACGCTTGCCATAGAAGACGGTGCATGACAAATAGAGGGGGGCCATAACAGCAAACTTGTTGACGAAAGATTCAACAAGGTTGTGATTTCGTGAAGAGACCATAGAATCATAAACATATAGAACCCTATCAGTAATGTCAAACACAACCAACATCCAATGAAATTTTTTCACAATGTTTATGGGCATAATCAAAAAATCAACTTGATACCATACAACATTTGCAAGTAACCTGTACCCCAATATGTATTCTGATACGACGTCCTGGGGTTTGACAACAACAAGCTTCTTATCGGCATGAGCATTAATGTACCTCTGATAAATTTGTTCAATTCTAGTCTTGAACATACAATCAGTGGTGTAACCATATTTTATTTTGAGGACCATACTTTCCTCTCTTCCTCAAATAGTATAAAATAACATCAATGCGCTGCATAAAAATAAATTTCATAATTTCTCAATGCTTGATACAATTTAACTATAATTTTTAAACAAAAAAAACTACAAAATTCTTTAAATAACAGAATACTACAGCTAATCATTAAATTCTGCCAATGTATGTATTTACCGTGTCATTGAGGACTTCCCAGGATGTGCCAAAGAATAAAATCACTCTTTTTTATCAACTTTCACCACTCCAAGATCATACCATGACTTAAGCTGGTTATCTTTTGCAGAATAAGGTGCCTTCCTCCTATTTAAACACATAGCAATTACTATAAATATCTAGATTCAACTGGAAATCCAAAAGTTGAATGCACTCGAAAATATGAACAAATTGTATAAACTAACCTCTTTGAAACCGTATCGGTACCAAAGTATAACCACTTATTGAATTATTCCAACAAGTCAGGATCAACATTGTCGCCTATAACCCCAGTTAATGGATGCTTGATGAGAAAAATTGGAGGTCCAACAGAAGTGCTCTCCCCAGAACTGTAAAAAGGGAGAAAGGGGATCAGACATGCTTTCCAGGCTGCTTTGTTCTTCCTTGATGCACAAGGGTTGTTTCATCTTCATTAAACTCGCCGAACTTAACAATCTGGAAAAAGTTCTCTGGCAGCTCAAAACCATCAAGTGTTACTTCCTTTTTTTCAGACCTGGAGTCATTTTCCGAATCACCTACATTAATGTAGTCGACTGGTTCACCTTCAAATTTTAAAACAAAAGAATAAGAAGACATGTTGCATCAGATCTTTATTAAAAATTGAAACTTATATTAAACTTGTTTTTTTTTCCTACAATTATAATATAACGTATAATATCACTGAAATATTCACAATAATCGTCTCCTTGTTGTATAACGGTTTCTTGTTGAATGGGAGATTATATTTTTGTCTCCTTCTCCTCATTTAAATGGTCTCCTAGAATGCCAAATTTGCCTTCCTGTTTTGGAGAGTCCACATGCATAGTTTCCTTCTCTATTACAATAAATGCGTATAACTTAATAAAATTGTTAGATAATTTGTAGTAAACATTAACATCACTGTATATAAATTGTAGTTTAAGTGTAGTAAATTTGTTGAAATGTTGTCCTGCAGCTGATATGCAAAATGTATTGTGAAATATGATGATAACATGTACTAAATCATACTTGCATTCTCTTCATCAAATGCCCCTTCAAACTGGGAAGATAAATCAACACCTACAGGAACATTCTCCTCAATTTGTATGTCATTCATGTGCCCTGTATCTAAGAAAACCATTGGAAATATAATGTAGATTAGATGTTGGTAATTTAGGCTATATGTAGATATAATGTAGATGTCTGTTTACTGCTGCTGGCCTGCACTGGTTTAGCACTACTGCCCCGAATGTGTTGATTTTTCTTTTCTTTGAAGTGCTCATCATTTTTCGTAGAACAGCCAGTAAACTGCAAGCATAATTTGTTAGGCTATATACTTTATGAATGATAATAGAAACTTAGACATGGTAAAAATTGTTGTCTAAAATGAATATATTTAATCATTGAGTAGCAGTCTAATGCTACCTAGTTCTTCAAAAACCTCTATCTTGAAAGTTTCAAGATCTGAATCCCCTACATATTTAAAATAGAAAGAGTTAACGAAATAATTTGCATAACATAAATTAAAGAAACCATCTAAGATTATGTATAAATGTTACCTTATCAACATTTTTTCTTAAATTTTTTTTATTTATTTCACAATATCTTTCTTGTCATCCATTCCAATTGCCTGTTTATGTACGGATGGAGATGGGGCATATGTCGGATGCTCAAACTTTGTTTCAACTTCTTCAAGGATGTATTCAACTTTATCTGGCAAATTCATTCTTGAAAGCTCTTTCGGTGCTTCAATGATTTTGGTAAACTGAGTGAAAAAAATGTTAGAGACCTAGTCATAATATGTATAAAATGTGTAGATAATTTGTATTAGATTGTCTGCGCAACCATTTACCTTGATCTATGATGGTTTGATCATTCTATCTTCAAATGCAGATAACCATATCTTGTCCTTACGAGCTGTCCCATTAAGTATGCGAGGGAACGAATTAGCAACCCTTGTAGCTATATCCGTGTTAAATGTAGAGCAATACTCATACAACCATAGTTGCATAGCTAGTGCTAAGCCGCGAATGACATAAAGATGCATAGAAGGATTGAGCTTGTACCTAACGGACTGAAGCAATTGTGTATAAGATTCACTACCCTATGCGTAGTTCGCATTCTATCAGATAGAGAATACACAACTTGACTGCATCCTCATCATTCACCCAACTACGACTGGTTACAATTTGTTTCAAGTATGACTTCTCATCTTTTTCCTTGTTCGGAAAATAGCTTCTCATTATTTTACTGTCATACTTAGTTGTGTAACCAAAGTTTGTCACTTCTGTAAAATATCTAAGGCCACTAATCAGGGCAAACTCTCTTAAATCAAAATTCAGCCTCTCTCCCTTTATCTCTATTGTAAAAAAGTCTGCGTTCAATTCATACTTCATGAGACGGTGAATTGCCTGATTTTGGATACATATTTTGGGCAAGGAAAGAAAATACCCAAAACATGTCTTCTTAAACAACTTTAACCCATTTTCAGATAGTAAATCCTTGATTTGGCCAGGAATAGTAGGGTCGGATAATGTCTGGAACCTAGTGGTGGCATAATCAACATCATGTGGTGCAAAAAATGATCGATTCTGCAGAAAAAGAAACAGAAAGTTAATTAAACTTGTTTCAAAACCAGAAAATAAAATAACTATATTTATACTACAATCAGAAAAATACTAATATATTGCAAACAATTAAGTTTCAGCATTAGTAAACATATATAACAACTGACTGCACTGAATCTACAAATGCAGTGATAAAATTATGTCGGATGCTCTGACGTTGTTTCAACTTCTTCAAGGATGTATTCAACTTTATCTGGCAAATTCATTCTTGAAGCTCTTCCGGTGCTCCAATTATTTTGGTGAACTGAGTGAAAAAAAATATTAGAGACCTAGTCATAATATGTATAAAATGTGTAGATAATTTGTATTAGATTGTCTGCGCAACCATTTACCTTGATCAATGATGGTTTGATCATTCTATCTTCAAATGCAGATAACTATATCTTGTCCTTACTAGCTGTCCCATTAAGTATGTGAGGGAACGAATTAGCGACCCTTGTAGCTATATCCGTGTTAAATGTAGAGCAACACTCATACAACCATAGTTGCATAGCTAGTGCTAAGCCGCGAATGACATAAAAATGCATAAAAGGATTGAGCTTGTACCTAACGGACTAAAGCAATTGTGTATAAGATTCACTACCCCATGCGTAGTCCGCATTTTATTAGATAGAGAATACACAACTTGACTGCATCCTCATCATTCACCCAACTACGACTGGTTACAATTTGTTTCAAGTATGACTTCTCATCTTTTTCCTTGTTCGGAAAATAGCTTCTCATTATTTTACTGTCATACTTAGTTGTGTAACCAAAGTTTGTCACTTCTGTAAAATATCTAAGGCCACTAATCAGGGCAAACTCTCTTAAATCAAAATTCAGCCTCTCGCCCTTTATCTCTGTTGTAAAAAAGTCGGAACCAGATGCGTTCAATTTATACTTCATGAGAAGGTGAATTGCCTGATTTTGCATACATATTTTGGGCAAGGAAAGAAAATACCCAAAACATATCTTCTTAAACAGCTTTAACCCATTTTCAGACAGTAAATCCTTGATTTTGCTAGGAATAGTAGGGTCGGATAATGTCTGGAACCTAGTGGTGGCATAATCAACACATGTGGTGCAAAAAATGATCGATTCTGCAGAAAAAGAAACAGAAAGTTAATAAAACTTGTTTCAAAACCAGAAAATAAAATAACTACATTTATACTACAATTTATCTACAATCAGAAAAATATTAATATATTGCAAACAATTAAGTTTCAGCATTAGTAAACATATATAACAACTGACTGCACTGAATCTACAGATGCAGTGATAAAATTATGCTTAGAGTAAGAAATTAGAAAGTATGAACTAGACATAATATATATAATTTCTCTACGAAAAATGAAACTAACATCTACAAAATAGACAAAATAATAAACAATAAAACCAATTATATCATGTAGTACATTCCCTAACTACAAAATAGAGAAAACTACATTTTACAGAGAAATGTGGAAAATATGTTAATCTACACAATGTAGACAAAAATTTTACAAATACAAAAAAAATAAAAATTATGTATATTCATGAGAATGAGACCAAGTTTTTTAGCTTTAAAAATAAAATTAAAATTACTAAAATTTTACCTTCTCCAATGACTGTTGGGTATAGTTTTAGCTGATTTTTGAACCTTTTTCTTTTTTGAAGGTTTAACAGTAGGAGAAATTCTATTTTTTTTTGCAACTTTCGTGATAACTTTTTCTTCAACGAAATCATCATCGGAAGGAATTTTTTTTGCCCTTCCGTTTTACAGATTTAATAGATGTCGAGGCTTCACTAGCATCCCTATCGTGCTTATATTTTGTAAGAGCTTCTGCCCTAGTTTCACGAGGGGAAATCCTGAGCTTGGTCTCTGCTTTTGCATGTGCCTGTTTTGAAACTTTTTTGGGTGAATCCTGTGAAAAAAATCCAAATCAAAAGTAGCAATATCACATACTTTAGCTTTTTTAGTGCTGATCTTCGAAAGTGTTTTCTTCTTCATTGAAAGGTAAGCAAGCATCTACAATTTTGGCAGAGTATTTAGAGCTTGAATCTAGAAAAATAGAGAGGGATTTTGAAGAAGAGTGAAAAAATGTAAAGGGATTTTTGAAAAAGAGTGAAAACAGATCTTAATGGAAGGAGATTCTGAAGATACGTGAAGGGAGTGTGATATAGATGTTAGAGTGATTTTATGATTTAATTATTATCATTAAATGCCTAAAAATGTACATAGTTGATAAATTTGTATATATTATGTAATTAGATTAAAACTTGAGTAGGAAAGGTAATAAAATTTAAAATAGTGTATAGGAATGTAAAAATTCCTTTTATAAATTGGTTAATATTAATAATATTTTGCTCTGAAAAAGACCAAACTGAATAATTTCTCGAGATTGAGTAGCTGAACTAGGTGATTTGTGGGAAAGTTGATTCTTTCACCTTCTTTTTTCTTCACATTGTAACAATATATATATTAGGAGCTTTCTATTTTTAAACTTTTCATTTTTGTGAGAAGTCGAAGTCGAAGTAAACGTTAGGCTGGTTGAATTTTGTACGCCGATAATTTGCATAAAAGTTCTCTGCGCCATTACTCAGCCATTACAGGAACCTAGTAATTTTCTGTTTTAGAAATTGAAATACTACTCCAGCGGCGTGTTTTTCGTTATTGTTAAAATCAAAAACTTTCTAATAGTGTTTGGTTGAATTTGGTTTTTCTTTATTTTTTTTTTTT
>ML410669.1:82234-94882 GCA_005239525.1 Nicotiana knightiana
GAGAGGGGCTTGAATAATAGAAATTCAGCACTTTATGGAAACAAAAACCAATAGTGAATATCTACACAGATTACTAATCATGCATAAAATTAATGAGTCATAACCACTTTTGTAAGTTGTATTGACCGTCTAGTAAAAGCATAACAAATATTGTGCATTCCAAATGTTTATACGAGGTTTGGGAAGCAACAATAGAACCAGCTAGCACCTTCATTTTAGTGTTATAATTTTTTTTAATAATCAAATGTTATTTCTACTAAATATAAATGGCTAGTGTCTAAGAACTAAGAAGGACTAACACTGCAATGAAGAATTGTACAAAGAATATTATGATTTAGGATCTATAGTGTTTTCACACTTACTCTCCAACGTGACTCGAACTCAGGACCTAACGGTCATGAGTGAAGGTAGAGTTGCTTTTACTAACTGAGCAAGTCTCACTTATCGCTTCATATCAACACGGTGTATTGCTTTATTTGATTGGGACACCTGCCTTCCAAGTCACTCCTATTTCCCATTCTCCTTCGTTGTTCTCCCGGTATGTTTCTCTCTATTTCTTCGCTTTTTTCATTCACTACATTTTTATACTTCTCTCTGCAAAAAGTTGATGCAGGTTGTTTGACTAATTTAGAGCCCATTTGGACATAAGAAATCTATTTTTTCAAAATTTTTTTTACTTTTTTTCGAAATCAGTGTTTGTTCATAAATTTTTTAATTTTTATTTGAAGATGTATTTTGAAAATTTTCAAAAATTTGAAAAACTCCAAAAAGCTGTTTTTCAAAATTATCACTCAAATAACTCACAAAACTTCAAAAATAACCCAAAATCATATTCGTGCCCAAACACGACTTTAAATTTCAGATACCCTTTTCACTTGAAATTCTTTTCCCCCCTGTTTAAGAATTTTACGATTCTTACGTCCACACGCCCACTTAGTCTTATCTTTCTTCGTATTGAATTCGAGGGTTGAAAAATATATTTGTGAAAAAATAAAAAATAGCAACGCAGATAAAAGAAATTCAGTGAAGACACGGAGGTGTGGAAAATATATTGGTGAAGAATTAAAAAAAATCAGCAATGTTGATAAAGCAATTCAATGAAGAACACTGAATACACATATAATTATCCTTTTCCATCTTTGTTCCCCTTGTGCAAGTAACGATTGTTTGTTGAACTTTCCAAAAACATTCTTTTAGTTATATTTTTACTGCAATTTGTTATTCCATGATTTTAAGTAATGCAAACAAAAGAGTACAACATGGATAGTCTTTCAATTTACTCTTTTCCTTTTTGAAGTTGACTTAATTTGAGGTAATTATCAATTTTTGAAAGTATTTTATGTGCATTCGTAGCAATAAGAATTGAGTCATTTTTTTTTTTCCTCTCTTTCTTTGTTGTTATTTTTTCACGGGTTGGGTAGCATATTAGCTTGATAAATGATAGGGTGACTTATTTGCAGCTAGAAAGAATAAAATAGGAAGATAAAACATATCTTTGACTTTGTTAGTTTCTTTCTTGGGGTTAGTTTCTACTGAAGGAGCAGTAACTTGAAGGACATGTGTCAATAGGCTGTAGTTAGTAGCTAACTATGTAGTTAGTTAGTTAAGTTATTTTATTAGTTGTTGACATTTATCATTAGAGGTTAGAACATGTGTATATAAAATTACATTGTATTCTCTTCAGTAATGAATCAATTTTTATTTCCTAAACACAGCTCTCATGCCTCTGCCTTCTCTCTTAGCTAAGCTCGCTCACTAGCAGTAGGTAGGGTTCCTAATTGAGGTAGAGTAAGGTCGTTAATGGTGATTTTCGACATAGTATCAGAGCCGATGGGCTACTAGTGTGGACGTCATACTTGATCGGAGATTTTCGCCGAAATTTGTAGGTGCGTTCAACTAATGGCACTCGACGACGAATTTCCGGAAAAGATAAGTCATAATTATCCACTTTTTCTGAATGCTAATAATAATTCAGGAGCTGTATTAATATCTCTGCAATAGAGAGGACCGGAGAACTACTATGCGTGGAGCTGAGCGATGCGAATTACGATTTTAGGCCGCAATAAGTTAGGGTTCATCGAAGGCACATGCAAAAGAGAAAGTTATGATCTGAATCTAGTTGAGCTCTGGGAACGATGCAACGCCATAGTATTGTCGTGTATAATGAACTATGTTTCACCTGGATTGCTCAGTAGAATTGTATACTCTTCGAGTGCCAATGCAGTTTGGGGAGAATTGAAAGAGCGATTTGACAAAATCGATTGCTTAAGGATTTTTCAGATTCATAAACAAACTGCAACAATCAATCAAGGAACAAGCTCAGTTTATATGTATTTTTCGAAATTGAAATTGCTCTGGGCAGAATTAGATTCCTTATCCCCAATTCCAGGTTGTGATTGTGCAAAATTGCTGGAATTTGTCACTTTCATGCAGAGTTTGAAACTCTTGTAGTTTCTCATGGGTCTGAACGTGTCCTATGAGTAACCTCGAAGAAAAATGCTCATGATGATTCCAGTTCCTACCATAAATAAGGCGTATTCAATGCTTACAGAAAGAGAAGTAAATGGTTCAAAGGCTCAAGAGAGGTAAATAGTTCAAATAGATTGTCAATTCAAGCAATTGGGTAAGACTTGTAATGTGGTTACCAAAGAAACAAGGTTATAGGCTCAAAGGGGTTAACTAAGATACATAACAATTAGGTGGGTACAATACATATATCTGGCTCAACAAAGAAACGCCTATGTCACTTTCAAGACTGAACAAAACTACTATTTCTCTTTGCAAACACACAGGGCAAGTTCTAGACATCACATGCAATGCACAGAATACACCAAACCTCACACGCACATGGCACATGACTCACTCAAGATTGGATCATCAAGACACTCTAGTCAAAGAAGTTAAGCAAAGTTAAGATCATACAGTTTAAGGTACTTATACAAGAGTCAAAAAGTGAGCCTAAGCGCCACAACTAAAGCACTCATATGCGCAGTTAGTGCGCGACCGCGCATTTGCAACGCACTTTTCACCCTGTTCTGTTGCGAAATTGAAAAACCGTAAAACATTAAAGTTGTAGCCCTTTGAATTATATTTCCAATAATATATTTTGCATCCCAAAGTGAGCGTCGAGCAAAAAGTGCATTTTACTGGACATTGCAGTATGTCTGCTTGATTTTTCGTTCGTTCTTAACTATCATCTATTGATCCCCGAACACTATACCGGATTAATTACTTAGGATTTACTCAGACTTCAAATCTACCAATCACTTGAATTCATTCTATAGCATCTACATAACTCAGAATCACTCATTCAAGGCATAAAATACATAATTAGTGCAAAACACTAGAGATTAAAGCTCAAACTCAACTAAAGTGTAGTAAATTGGAATGTGATAACTGACTAAAACATGAGATTATAGCCTACCACCAGAAAGAATAAGCACTACATTAATAAAAATAAAGACAAGAAGGGTTAGTATCAAAAAGCCATATCAAAGCAGAATAAAAACAAATAGACAGTAAGCTGATCAACAATGAATGAAAATAACAGTTAGTCATAAAAACCTACTACCAACAGAAAGCGAGACTGTGTATCAATACTACTGTTATAAACACAATCTAGACTACCTACTCTACTACCCTAATCCTCGACCTCCATATCTTCCTATCAAGGGTCATGTCCTCGGTCAGCTGAAGCTGCGCCATGTCTTGCCTAATCACCTCTTCTTTGGCCTACCTCTACCTCTCCATAGGCCCTCCAATGTCAACCTCTCACATCTCCTCTCCGGTGCGTCTGTGCTCCTCATCATCACATGACAAACAACCTAAGCCGCGCTTCCTGCATCTTGTCCTTAATAGTGATCACACCCACCTTGTCGCGAATAACCTCATTTCTGATCCTATCTAAACTGGTGTGCCCGCACATCCATCTCAACATCCTCATCTCTGCTACCTTCATCTTCTGGACATGAATGATCTTGACTGGCCAACACTCAGTCCCATACAACATTGTTGGTTTGACCACCACTCTGTAGAACTTACCCTTAAGTTTCGGTAGCACTTTCTTGTCACATAAAATACCGGAAGCGAGTCTCCATTTCATCCACCCCGCCCCAATACGACGTGTGACATCTTCATCAGTCCCCCTATCCTCCTGAATAATAGACACAAGGTACTTAAAACTCCCTCTCCTAGGGATGACCTGAGAGTCCAGCCTCACCTCACCTCCCCTTCCCCTCCTTGAGTCTCGCCACTAAACTTACACTCCATGTATTCTGTCTTAGTCCTGCTCAACTTGAAACCTTTAGATTCCAGGGTCTGTCTCCATACTTCTAATTGCGCATTCACACCGTCTCGCGTCTTGTCAATCAATAAAATATCATCTGCCAATAGCATGAAACACGTCACCTCCTCTTGGATGTGGCGCGTCAGTACGTCCATCATCAGAGCAAACAAAAAGGGCTAAGTGCCAACCCCTGATGCAACCCCATCATAAACCGAAAAATGGTTCGAGTCCCCACCTACCGTCCTCACTCGGGTCCTTACTCCATCATACATGTCCTTAATCAATCTAACGTAGGCAACATGTACACTTCTAGCCTCCAAATATCTCTACAAAATCTCCCTCGGAACTTTATTGTACGCCCTAAGTCGATGAACACCATATGCAAGCCCTTCTTTCTCTCCCTGTACTGCTCCATTAATCTTCTAACAAGGTGGATGGATTTTGTAGTCGAACGCCCCGGCAGAAACCCAACCTAATTCTCAGAAATAGACACACTCCTCCTTACCCTTAGCTCTACTACTCTCTCCCAGACTTTCATAGTATGGCTAAGCAGCTAGATACCTCGATAGTTATTGCAATTTTGGATATCACCCTTGTTCTTGTATGCAGAAACCATCGTACTCCACCTCCACTCTTCGGGCACCTTGTTCGTTCTAAAAATGACATTAAATAACCTGGTGAGCCACTCCAAGCTTGCCTTGCCCGCACTCTTCCAAAATTTCACCGGGATTTCATCCGGCCCGGTCGCTTTGCCCCTGCTCATCTTACGCATATCCCCCTCAACTTCATCTACTCTAATCCGCCTACAATACCCAAAGTCACAATGACTCCCAGAGATTTCCAGATCACATAGTACAATGCTCCTGTCTCCCTCCTCGTTCAAGAGACTATAGAAGTTGGTCTGCCATCTCCGACGGATAAGCCCTTCATCCAACAAACTCTACCTTCTTCGTCCTTGATGCATTTCACTTGGTCCAAGTCTCGCGCTTTCCTTTCTCGCAAACCTGAACACTTAAGTTTATAATCATAAATTGTAGAAGTCATGTTGTAGGGTATATTTTTTCTAAATTTGTATTCATAGTTCCAGAGATTTCTTTTATACTCATAATATATTAAATAAAGAACTTAGCCCCTCCCTCTATTTATTGCTTTTCTTGGGGGCAAAGTTCAATTTGTGAGTTTACAAATTTTGACTTCTCGAATTTCAAATAAGACTAAATAAAGTTTTCATGAAAATGGTCCAAAAGGTTCCTGACACAAAGGATTATCTCGAACGTAGACTAGTCATTGATGGTGATCTTCTAATTTTCCATAACAAAATGTGATACCATGTGGTAATGACTGATTTTCAATTTGTCTTAGAGGAAAACTCTATTGGATTACATTTGACATACTAATCCTTTTTGGTAAATAGTGCTTTCCTTGTCGTTGAAATGAATATAAATTGCAAAATACTTATTACATGAAAAGAAAAAAAAATTGGTACTTTTAGCATTAAAAAATGAGAGAAGTGCAAGAAAATAATTAAGCAGGTTAATTTTCCGCTTAGAAGCTTGCATGCAGCTCTTAATTAGCTCCATACTTTTAGTTCTCTGGCACGCTCTTTCTTTCTCTTAAGCAATCAATTTTCTATCTAATTGTATGTGCAATTTGTTTAGTTAACCGATATCAGAAATGGACAGCGTGCAATTTACTGTTTATGAAGGTTTGGAAACCAGAAATAACACAATCAAACTACACCAAGTGAGATCAAAATCAATCATGCATGTCCAAAAGTTGATGAATGACTATGTAAGCTCTTTAAAAATTTCTCTATCCTCTTTTAGCTATGGTTGACTCTCTATTGGTAGTAATATTTATGGAGTTCATTAATTACAAGCAACTTTGATCCACTGTGATGAGAATATGAGTTGACTTGAGATCTATATCTTTCCCAGAAAACTTTGGGAAACAAAAAAAAAGGTTATTGAAGCCTGCCTTTTTACCTGAGGATAGGCAAATTTTTAGAATTTGATATTTCATAATATTTTTGACATGGTGGATAACAAATAATATGAACTGGATTTTCTGTTTTAAAATGTTGACAATGTATGCAAAGTTTTATGAAATATTTAGCTTGTGGGAGTGGGAGTTGTACGCAGATTTAGTTAATTCGAATGTTGATAGAGATAAAAAGGACGTTTAATTGAGAGGATCACATGGATTAGAATGTCAATTTAGTTTTAACCATATTATTTTAGCATGTTGAATGATTCATAGGAAGTAGCTTTACCTATAGCATGCATGTTGGCACATTTGTTTTCACATATGCATTAGGGGATATAAAATATTTCTATTAAACGCCATAAAGCGTCACAACAGTTTATGGACATAAGTGTGAAATTTTAAACCAATATATCCTAAAAATAGTAAAGCAAAAAAGAGGTTATATATGTGCTCCTCTTTATTTACTTACAAAGTTCAAGAATGTTATCTTTGAACTTATTTTTTCCTCAAATGAGAGTAAAATTTTGGATGAAATGTTGTTAACATGAATAAAATAAAATAATATAATATAATTACCTTCGATTGTAGTTCGACCCTCATTTCAACTCCTCAAATTTATATATAATTATAATTCAGGGCAATAGAAGAGTGAAGTGGAACCTGTCACTGCCCAAGATTCATATTTATTTAAATTCTCAGATTTTTGTCTTTTCACTCTATATTTCACTCTCTCCTATTCCCCTAGGTTCACTTCTCTTCACAAAAAATTTCAGTTACACTTATATTTAATTAACATTTGCTTATATGCTGTTTCCGAAACATCCTCCACTCAATTTTCACAAATGGTGCGTATGCTCTTCATATTCGAGTAAGCATAAGGAAAAATAATGGCGAATATCAAAATTTTATGCAATCAGATTCCTATGGAAAAAAAAGTTGACATTGTGAATTTATTGGTGTCGTCATAGGGTATTTTCATTGGTCTTTTGGATCGAAAAACCTAATCCAAGAGAATTTCAGTCACTCTAAGTTCATTTCTTTTTCTTTCTTTGTTGATGTTCAATTACTATTGTAAGCAATTTTTATTGAGGGTATTGTAATGGGTTCTCATGAAATAACGTTTGGGGATTCTATTAAAACGTGAGATGAAAATTTGGGGCATTTTCTTTTTCTGATAGTGTTAAATATTTGCTTAAGTTATTGTTGTATTTTTTAGCATAATAAGTTGCTTAGTTTTAGAATAAATCTACTTCTTTGAATTAAAATTTTTATTAGACTTTTTTTTGGATTTTTAATTCTTGTTATGCAGAATTTTCTGCATATTATATTCTCAAATTGGCTATTTTAAAGCGCTATATGTTTAATAAAAAAAATAGAGACATTTTCAACCAAATTTTTTAATTCTTAATCTTCTTGTTGCTCTATCCTTTATAAAAAAATCCAATTGTGGTATCAAAGGCTCATTGGTCTTAGGGGATTTGTGTTCTTCCAAAGAATCATTTTCAAATAATTTTTAACCAATATCAATTTCAAACTCATTTCCAAATAGGGCAAGCAACGATCTCTCTTTGAATGCCCCCGCAAATTCTATCAGATTTACTCAGTAAAATAAAATCATATCTTGTAACTTATGATCTATAGCAAGTTGTAATGGAAGAGAGACTATTACAATCACTCCCTCCAAATTCTATTCTTGCCCAAATTAAAGCTCATTTAGAAGAAATAACCAAAAAATACAAAGCCAAAATTGTGATTCTAAATCTAGTAGCAGATTCAATTCTTTCTAAAATCATTGCACGTAAGACGACAAAAGAAGCTTGAAAAAAGCTCAAAATTGAGTATCAAGGAAGTGATCGAGTCAAACAGATGCAAATTTTGAATTTAAAGGGGATTTTGAATCTCTTAGGATGCAAGAAGATAAGACTATCACTAGCTATTCTGATAGGATTTCTTCTATTAATAGTAGAATCAAGTTGCTCGGCGAGGATTTAAAGATAATATAGTAGTAGAAATTTTTTTTGTGGAAATTCCAGAGAGATTCGAGTCTAAAATCTCCTCTATAGAAGAGTCTAAAGATCTCGCTACTATCTCTATTGCAGAATCAATAAGTGTTCTTTGAAGCACAACAACAAAGAAGAGCAGACTAGGGGCTTTTGCATATATATACCCGGTTTTGGGTAAAAGTTGAACCTATACTCACTTTGCAAAAATATTTGCAGCCCGACTCATTTTACGATCAACTTCAAACTTATCGGGTATGAAGTTACAAAATATTAGTCTAAAGTGATAAAATTGCACTTCAGATGCACTTAAGGCCAAATAGATCTGAAGTGCAACCAATTGTTCATGCACTTAAGACCAATAAATCTAAAGTGAAAAGTTGCACTTTAGATGCGCGTACAGCCAAAAGGTCTGAAGTGCAACAAATATTTTCTTACACTTAAGGCCAATAATTCTGAAGTAAAAAAATTGCACTTCAGATGCACTTAAGGCCAAATAGGTCTGAAGTGCAATCAATGGTTTCATACACTTAAGACCAATAAGTCTGAAGTGAAAAATTATATTTCAGATGTACTTAAGGCCAAAAGGTCTAAAGTGCAATAACTATTTTCCTACATTTATGGCCAATAAGTCTTGAAGTGAAAAAATTTGCACTTCAGGTGCATATAAGGCCAAAAGGTCTGAACTGCAACCAACGTTTTCATTCACTTAATGTCACGACCCAAAATCTATTAAGGTCGTGATGGTGCCGGACACCATCGTCAGGCAAGCCAATCATTAATTAGTTGAAATAAATTCCTGTTTTAAATTTTTTGAAATTATTACCTTTAACTTATTACGTAACAGATAAACAAAAATCCGTTAAGTAAATACGACAGTTTAATATTCTATTTTTATAAAATACATCCCATACATATCCCAGAACCCGATGTCACAAGTGCATGAGCAAATTCTATGAATTTCACAAATACTACAAAGCTTGTCCGAAATACAAATTGGACAAGGGATTTAAAATGAAAATAAATACAATATGAGGGAGACTCTGTCAGCTGCGGATCGCCTCCGGATGATGCAGCTCGCCTAAGTCTCCAAACCAGCCACATCACTATGAAAGTACCTGTGCAATAAAAATGCACAGCAAGTGTAGCATGAGTACGAAAACAACGTGTACTCAGTAAGTATCCCGCCAAACCTCGGAGAGGTAGTGACGAGAGGTCGATTTGACACTTGCTAGAGGTAAATTTAGTATAATCAAGTGAGACACTAAGCATGAATGTCATAGGCAATTTATTTAAAATCAGGAATAAATAATATCAACCCTTCCACATTTAATACTTCAAATCTTTGTCATTTCAATAACGAATAATAAAACATGGATGATTTAATCAAATAACAAATAATCAACGGGAATGAACAACTTCTTCCAAAATTTTAATAACTTTAAATCTCTGTCATTGAGTCGACAACTTAAAATTTCCAGGCCAGTAATTAGGTAAAATCACAGCAAATACGCAGTAAATATCATGCGCAAGCAATACCGAGGGTCGAATGGCACGGACCAACAATAATAAATTATGCACTGCCGAGGGTCGAACGGCTCGAACCATAGATGCATCAATCTGCCCCGCTCGCGTATCGATCATGCAACGCGGTTATACATAAATACAAGGTTATCCTGCTCGCGAATCATACATGCGACTCAAGCACCCATAGATACACATATTCACACAATAAGTCCATATTTTTATCAAGAAAGCAGTTACCCTAGAAAGTGATAAAATATTTCTTAAAGGAACACGAAAAATAGCATTTAAATCTTTGTTTTGAAACTCATTTGCCAAGTTTAATAATATCCAATAATATCACCTTATCAGGAACACAATTATCCACGAAGGAATCAATTCTCTGTTTAAATGATTAAGAAAGGTACACTCTAGTCTTCTTAGGAAATAAATTACCAATTCAATAGCATTATCAGTATAATATTATTGGCAGCATCACATGTACAACACGTAAGGCATGCTAGTGGGTCCTAGACTACCCGGACATCGCATAATAGTAGCTACGCACGGACTCCGTCACCTCGTGCGTACGTAGCCCTCACAGATAGTAGCACATATTTAATTAGTTCACCTAGGGGCACAATTCCCCCTCACAAAGTTAGAAAGGAGACTTACCTCGCTCCGAAATTCCATAACCGGCTTCCAAGCCCTCCCGACGACTCCAATTGATGCACAACGCCCCAAAACTAACCAAATAACAGAAACCTAATGAAAATATACTCCAATATTTGTTAACAATTCAAATTATATAAACTCCTATCTCCGCTCAAGGAATTGACCAAAATGCCCTCAGGCCCACGTGCCAGGAATCCGAAATTTTTTGAAGATAAATTCTACCCATAGCTTTACTAGTTCAAATATACAATCTACTCAAACATTCATGCTCAATTCGTGGCTAAAATCCAAATTACCAAATTTTCTAGGTTTTCTTCAAAATTCCTAATTTTCCACAATTTTTCATGTTTTAATCCATGCATATACCTTGTATTTAACTTGAGATGAGTGGGAATAACTTACCTTGTGATCCTTGACGAAAACCCCTCCTTGAAGCTCCCCACAATCGTCCATGCAAAGTGAAATAATGACGAAATGGCCAAGAAATCCCGTTTTAAAACATTCTGCCCAGGCCGATATCCGCACCTGCGATCCACTTCTCGCACCTGCGATTTCGCAGGTGCGCCCAAACTCCCGCACCTGCGGCCTCCTCAGCTCCAGCCAAAACTCGTACCTGCGCCCCATTGTCCGCATCTGCGCCTTCGCAGGTGCGGAAATTACATCGCATCTGCGCTCCCAATCAAGCCACCAAAATTTCTCACCTGCAGCCAAAGCCTCGCTGGTGCGGTCACACCAGATGACAGCAACCTCAGCATTCTTCAAACTCCAAACTTGGTCCGTTAACAACCCGGAATTCACCCGAGTCCCTCGGGACCCCGTCCAATTACACCAACCTGTTCCAAAACATAATGCGGACTTGCTCGAGGCCTCAATTCACATCAAACAACATCGAAACCACGGATCCCACTAAAATTCTAACTTTATGAACTTGAAATTTCAAACTTCCACATCCGATGCCGAAACCTATCAAATCACGTCCGAGTGACCCTAAATTTTGCATACAAGTCATATTCGACATTAAGGACTTGCTCCAACTTTCGGAACCGCATTCCGACCCCGATATCAAAAATTTTCACATCCGGTCGGATTTCTCAAAAACCTTCAAATTTCTATCTTTAACCAAATGACTTCAAAATGACCTACAGACATTCGAATTCACTTCCGATCGCGCTCCCAACTCCAGAATCACCATACGGAGCTATTCCTAGGCTCGAAATCCCAAACGGACATCAATATCACTGAAATGCGCTTCAAGCCAAACTTAGGAAATTTCTTCAAAAATGTTGACTTCCACAATACACACCGAAACGTCCCCGGGTTATCCAAAACGTGATCCGGATATACGCCCAAGTCCGAAATCATCATACGAACCTGCAGGAATCTTCAAATCCTGATTCGGAGGTCGTTTACTCAAAATTCCAATCTTAGTCAATTTCTCCAACTTAAGGCTTCTGAATGAGAATTTTCTTTCTAATTTGACTCCGAACTTCCCAAAATTCAACTACGACCATGCCTACGAGTCATGATACCTGAAATGGAGCTGCTCATGACTTCAAACCGCTGAACGACGCGCTAGAGCTCAAAACGACCGGTCGGGTCTTTACATTCTCCCTCACTTAAACAGACGTTCGTCCTCGAACGTGCTAAGAACTGCTATGGAGTTATCTGAAATCACTGTTTAACACCTCGTGCACTTGCCCGTGCTACCACAACCCAGTTGAGTAAATTAGCTTGATCAAATCTGAAGATTTCTTCTTTTATCCATATAATAAGCTTAGAATCCAGTTCCAATACCTGAAATTTCTCTGCCAGGCCTAGTTCCAATATATAAACACCGTATCAACTACCACACGATATACCAGAACATGACTGCATACCTTTGCTGAGTTAGCACCATGCACTGCATAATTCATCATATGTCCACAATGACACTCCCTGAACCTTATTAGCCAAAATTCCACGAATCTGATGCTTCCAATGCACCTTATGATATATATATATATACATCCTGCTATAATGCTGGCGATACCACCAAAACGGAGGAGATGTGTCGAAATTTATAACCAATTGCAGAGTTAACCAAACATTGAATCCTTCCCCTTGACTGAGATCATCATCTCATTACGAACCAATAACGGTAACTGTCCTTCAATGTATTTCACATAATCTTATCGCACTAGATCCCTGATCCAAAAATCT
>ML410671.1:0-28106 GCA_005239525.1 Nicotiana knightiana
TAAACTATTTATCACGATTTTAGCGAGGTTCCTAGATTTAATACATACTGACTAGGTGTTTGAAAGAATATAACTTGAAACAAGTATGAAATCCTAAATAACAGGATGTTTAATGCACACATGAATAAGTAAAATCCTATAGGCATGTTTTCTACGTGCAATGCTTATGAAGATGCATCAGTAGAATGTCATGGCAGTTTTATTACNCAGGTAAATAAATCATATTGTCATGATTCCATAACTACATAATCCCACCATTTCACTATCCAGCCCCAAATATTCGTTTGCAGATTATTACAGGCCAAGAATAATGAATTATACAACTGAATAAAGGCAAATCAAGAAGCTATACTATAGAGAGCATGACAGTAAGCCCAAGTACTAGATCCAACATGCCATATGCCATGACCCTTTCAACCCAATTGTGTCATAATCTCTAAGGACCTCAGAGGATCCTGGACAAAGCTCACACCCAAGTTCCGTAGCCATGAATGAGTAAGTGTAGTGTAGAAGGCCAGCCTTGTGCGTCAGAGTTCAATGGGTACTCAGAGGTCCCCAAGGCAGTGCTCACACGAAGGGGGCAGAACCTAGAACCTAGAACCTAAGAGTAGTGGGAAGTGCTTGGAGTTTTAAAAGAGAATTGGAGTTTCAAAAGAGTTGTTTTAAACAACAACATTTTGAGAAGTAACTTTAAGAATAGTAGTAAAGGAGTTTTAAAAGACAAGCAGTATAACTGTAACCAATAGGCAAAAGGACTCATGAAAGAGCAAACACAAACATGGGTAAGGGATTGGGGACATATAACATTAAACATCAGAGTGAGGCAGAATTACATCTAATATAATTACCAAATAGTTGTCACATAATAGCATAAACTAATAGGATCAGGAATGCATAATATTCAAGTAGTAGGAGAGGTAGATTTACAACATATAGAATTAAACAGAAGGTGAGAACAAGTAACCACAATCAAGTCAAGGCAAGAAATATCAACCCGTGAACACATAAGCATGCTGGAGACATATCAGACTTAAGGGAAAGGAAAAAATAGTAAGGGGGCATGCTAATTACACAGGACTTAAGCAGTTATAGAGAATCACATGGGAAAAGCAGAATAGCAAATGGGAAAGGACACCATATGGTCATGCTAATTACATGGTATACAGTAGAACAATAAGATGAAGCACATAAAGAACAATAAGTAAATAAACAAAAACTGGAGCATATTGTGTAGGGATGCTGTAAAACTAAATCAGAAACATACTAGTTGAATGATAGAGACTAGCAAAGTTCAAAAGATCTCAACAACAGCAGTATGCAGAACAAGGAAAGCAACAATAGAAAAATAGTGTGCAGAATGAGAGAGAGCAACATTAGGACAGTAGTATGCTGGAGCACAAGAGTAATAGAGATTACTCAGTCTTGGATTTCAGCCGACTGAGTAGTCAGAAGTAAATGTAAAGAGCAAGAAGTGCATGAAAGCACAGAAAAGTTCAAAGCAATGTGTGTGTGTCAGTGCTCTCAATATCAGTGTGTGTGTGAATTTCAGTGTGTTTGTGAAGAGGGAATACCGGTCTTTATATAGTTTTGAAAACGAGTAGTGCATAGGCAAATTATGGAAATAACAATCAATCAACACCAATTAAGACGAACTAGACTCCTTCAATTAAGGAGTAGTTCAAACGGTATATTCAAGGCAAAATAAGGAAAGAAGATCAGTCTAATAAAGCTGATTAGGGCAGAAACATTCACATAGTGCACAAGCAAGGCCAAATACATAGTGTATAATTAAGGCAAGTTGAACTAACCATGTATTTATAAAGTAAAAATAGGGCATCAGTTTGAAAATCAATCAAGAGGATATCAAATTCAATTGTAATCACAGAGAATCCAAAGTAATTACGGAAAGCATCACATAAATATAGAAATAATTCAAAAAATTGGTATAAAATTATAGGAAGGATACACAACCATGTATTTTAAGGAAAACATCACCAGCATGGGATTTTCACACAAAGGGATCAATATAAATCAACCAGTGAACAGCCAGTAAGGTAAGGGTCGGAATTATCAAGCATTCAAATAGTAATAACTTATCAACACAGAGAGATGCTCGTAGAACAGTAGAAACTAGAGATTATAACAATAAATCAAAGCAGGAGTCACAAAGAACACACGAACACATAGTCAAATAGTAAAGATCAACACAGAACACTAGGGTTTCATCAATAACAGTCCAGATAACACAAAATCAAGAGATAATAACTTAAACATAGCATGGATATCAAAAGAAATCAAAAGGAAATTGCTTTGAGAACAGGGTATAGAAACACCAAATTTTCCGGAGAAGAACAAGAGGAAACTTCATAGTATGGTAAATATAAGACGGATCTTAAAGAAAACCCAAAGATACAGAGAACTAGGGTTTCGTGGAACCCAGAAAAGAGGGCAAACCTTGTGAGTGACCTCGATTCAGGCTAGGGGTACTGCAAACTTACTCAAACGGCCGGGGGGTGGCCGGAACATGGCAAGAGACCCATAGGAGGTGAGTGAACCGCCCCAGGTTCATCTGAGGACCCTAAGGTATCACTGAGGGGTTGAGAGGCGGGTAGATGACCAGGAGACAGTAGAGAGCCATAGATTCCGGTGAGGAAACATGTCGGAGAAGATGAACAGACCCCATCGGAGGGGAGAAGCCAAGGAGGCTTCTAGGGATTAGCAGAAAGATAGAGAGAGATGAAGAGACGAAGATAGAGAGTGAGGAGTCTCGAAAATGAGACGGGGAAGGGGGGGTTATGTGGGAGATATTTTAGGAAAATTGATTCTGGGCGTTAATCTATTTTGATCAACGGCTCAGATAGATTGAGGGGTTGTGCCGGGTTAGTTTTAGGATTGGATGGGTCGTTTATGGGTTACAGGTGGGTTGGGTATTGGGTTTTTAGAGTTGGCTATAATTTAAATAAATAGGGCTAAACGTTAAATACTCAATTAAACAAAATAATTAATTAATAAAATGGCTAGTAATTGTGTAAAAATGGAATTAAAACAAAATAAATGAAATTAAGGAGATTAAATAATATATAAAAATGTAAATGATCGTTTATTGATTTTAAAATGGTATCAATGTATATTTGTGCTATTATTGCAAAAATTGCTGAAATTAGCTAAATAATGCCAATATTGGCTAATTTGTGAAATGATTAAGTCCCAATGGAATTAAATAGGATATGAATAACATATTGGGCAAGAAAACAATTTGAAATTTTTTATAACATCATTTATGAATAATTATAGAATATAAAGTATTAAATAAACAGGACAATAATTTGGTAAAAATACGAAAAATTGTGGGAAAATACCAGTTACTGTAAAGAGTGATTTTGAAGGTATNCGATTTTGAAGGTATTTATGCAATTATGAAAATAATTTGGGAAAAATTGGGTATCAACAGCTTCCCCTCTTTACCGGGAAGAATGAAAGAGTTGTCGGGTAAAGATATGATGGCCAATTTTGACCGAGATGAAATTATGGGAGAGACTTAGGACGCATCCTGGCTTCTGAGCTGCCTACATATCCCTGGTTTTACATGAATCAGGCCGTATGTAATTCCGGAATCATCAGCGAAATATACCGGTGATGTTTCACAAGAACGAATGTGGGGTGTGAAGTAAGGTAAAGTAGGAAGGTCTTATGGGGTTGTATTGGAGAACTGGAGCGGTCCGCTCCTGCCTGGTTGGCTGTCCCGGCCGGATTACCTGCAAATAGATAACAAGAATATATCTTGCATAATATAAACATGATGCAAGTTCCCGTTGGACTATGAATGCTGTCTTTAGACAATTGAGGATGATTGTCCTTAGACCATGATATCCTGGGCAATGAATCGCTTGGTGTGGGATTCGCAGGTTATGAAATGATTTTCTCGGGCCATGAGGATGTTGCCTCCGAACCATGGTGCCTTTGAATAATGATATGCAAGTTGAATAAAGGAGATCCTTAGGCCATGAAATGATGTTCTCGGGCCATGAAGATGGTGCCTCCGAACGATGACGCCTTCGGACAAGTTGGTGATATTTCAGCCCATGAAGAATGCAGTGGTACCATGCTAACAAGACAAAGTTTACTCTTGTGATTTGCGAAAGAAAAGAGGGGCAGAGCTTAGCCCGAGAGAAGCATAAATAAGTAACGTCACGAAAGGTGGTTGCTTTGAATAGTTAAAGAGGAGTTTTATGCAATGAAATAAAATGCAGGGGAGGTAGCGTAGAACCTCGGAAGGCAGAATGGTAGCCTTACGCAATGCAGGAAATAAAATGCAGGGGAGGTAGCGTAGAACCTCGGAAGGTAGAATGGTAGCCTTATGCAATGCAGGAAATAAAATGCAGGGGAGGTAGCGTGGAACCTCGGAAGGCAGAATGGTAGCCTTATGCAATGCAGGAAATAAAATGCAAGGGAGGTAGCGTAGAACCTCGGAAGGCAGAATAGTAGCCTTATGCAATGCAGGAAATAAAATGCAGGGGATGTAGCGTAGAACCTCGTAAGGCAGAATAGTAGCCCTATGCAATGCGGGAAAAATAAACGACACTAAAGGTTCTTAGCTGATGATAAACTGCGGTGATACGATTGTGGTGAATAAGCGTTGTTTGCGATGATAGTATGAGTCGACATGTGCGACGAGTTTGAGAGCGTGTCCTTAAGAAATATGCATCTTGCGAAGATAGTAATGTGTTCTGGGCTTTCGCCATCTTGGTGCCTGCATCCAAAGAAAAATTGTGAGTTCTGTAAAGGGGAAAGTTAGTCCGCATTCCCACTGGCTGGGCTTGGTAGGTCTGCTTGACAACGCGGACTTTGTTGTTCATATCACAGGGGTACCGTTGCTAAACAAGCTGTCATTTTGAGAAAAGCATTGCAACCTCTCTTGCTATGGAATTTTGAGGGTCCTCAAAATTCTGCCCCAGCTTGGTGAGTGAATGCTTCTGGCTGTTTCTTGTGCGGTGCTTGGCTGCATTTGCTACGGAATTTTGAGGCCCCTCCTCAAAATTCTGCCTCAGTTTGCATTCGTGGGGGAAATGAAATTTTATTAAACGGGAATCAGGTCAGGCGTCGTTCAATTAAAACATTTGACAAAACCATGAAAGTTACACATAGTAGATTTTGACTGCATCTGAGTTGATTGGCTTTGGCCAGATTTCTCCATCCATTTCTGCAAGTATAAGTGCTCCTCCTGTCAACACTCGGTGAACCATGTACGGGCCTTGCCCGTTGGGGGAGAATTTCCCTTTTGCTTCGTCTTGGTGAGGAAAGAACTTCTTTAACACCAGCTGCCCCGGTGTGAATCGTCTCGGCTTGACCTTCTTGTTGAAGGATCTAGTCATTCTGTTCTGATATAGCTGACCATGATAAAATGCATTCATTCTTTTTTCGTCTATGAGGTACAATTGCTCATAACGGCTTCGTACCCACTATGCATCGCTGAGTTCGGCTTCTTGTATGATTCTCACCGATGGATTTTGACCTCGGCAGGAATAACGACTTCTGCACCATAAACCAACATGTAAGGAGTTTCCCCAGTTGATGTGCGGACTGTGGTGCGATATCCCAATAAGGCGAATGACAACTTCTTATGCCATTGCTTGTGCTTCTCTATCATCTTTCTCAAAATCTTCTTGATATTCTTGTTGGCAGCCTCAACGGCTATATTCATATGAGGTCTGTATGCTGTGGAATTCTTGTGTTTGACCTTGAAGGTTTCACATATGGATCTCATCAGGTCAGTGTTGAGGTTGGAACCATTGTCGGTAATGATTGACTCTGGAACTCCGAATCGACAAATTATGTGGTACTACTTTGTAAGAGGCTGCTTTGACCCATTTGGTGATGTAATCGATGGCAACTAGAATAAACCTGTGTCCGTTGGAGGTGGCATGCTTGATTGATCCGATAACATCCATGCCCAGGCGGCGAACGACCATGATGAACTTTTTGCATTAATCTCACTCGGAGGTACCTTTATCATATCCCCACGTATCTGACAACGGTGGAACTTCCGGACATACTGGATGCAATCCATTTCCATGGTCATCTAGAAATAATCAACCCGAAGTATCTTCTTTTCTAGAACAACCCCGTTCATATGAGGACCGCATGTACCAGCATGTATCTCCTCCAATATCTTTGTTGCTTCTTTTGCTTCGACACACCTTAGTAAACCCAAATCACGAGTCCTCCTATACAGGATTCCTCCGCTGTGAAAGAAGTTGTTTGACGACCTTCAAAGCGTACGTTTCTGAGTAGCGTTTGCAAGTTCTGGATATTCTTCCTTTGCCAAGTACTCCTTGATATCATGAAACCAAGTCTTTCCATCTACTTCTTTTTCAACATGGGCGCAGTAGGCCGGCTAATTCTCACTGGGATAGGATCGATGAAATTCTTATCTGGATGTTGGATCATAGATGACAAGGTAGCCAATGCATCGGCGAACTCATTCTGGATTCTGGGGACATGCCGAAACTCTATCTTTGTGAACCTCTTTCTTAACTCATGTACACGATGTAGATATGGCATTATCTTGGAAGTCTTGGTCGCCCATTCTCCTTGTACTTGTTCTATCAATATGTCTGAATCACCCATCACCAGTAACTCCTGACCGTTCATGTCGATGGCCAAATTGAGCCCCAAGATGCAGGCCTCATATTCAGCCATGTTGCTGGTGCAAGGGAACCTGAGTTTGGCGAATACTGGATAGTGCTGACCGGTTTCTGATATTAACACTGCCCCAATACCTACGCCTTTGAAGTTTGCGTCCCCATCAAAGAACATCCTCCAACCATCATTGGATTCAGCAATGTCCTCTCCTACGAATGACACTGCTTCATTAGGGAAATACGTTTTTAATGGTTCGTATTTCCCGTCCACAGGATTTTCAGCGAGATGATCTGCTAATGCTTGTCCCTTGACCGCCTTATGAGTCACGTAAATAATGTCGAACTCACTTAACATGATTTTTCATTTGTCCAGTTTGCCAGTGGGCATGGGCTTCTGAAAGATTTATTTCAATGGATCCATCCTTGATATGAGGTACGTTGTATATGCACAGAAATAGTGCCTCAACTTTTGTGCGACCCAAGTCAGAGCACATCAAGTGTTCTCCAATAAAGAGTACCGGGCTTCATATGGAGTGAATTTCTTGCTATGATAGTAAATGGCCTGCTCTTTCCTTCCTGTTTCGTCATGTTTCCCAAAAACGAAACCGAAAGCTCCATCTAACACAACAAAGTAAAGTAACAGAGGTCTACCTGGCTCAGGTGGTACCAAGACTAGTGGTGTTAAGAGATACCCCTTGATTCTATCGAAGGCCTTTAGACAATCATCGGCCCTTTTGGTTGCAGCATCCTTTTTCAGCTTATTGAAAATTGGTTCACAAATGACGGTAGACTGGGCTATGAACCGGCTGATGTAATTGAGTCTCCCAAGGAAACTCATGACATCCTTCTTGTTCTTCGACCGCGACAATTCTTGGATGGCTTTGACCTTTGATGGATCCAGTTCTATTCCTCGGCGACTGACAATGAACCCTAGTAACTTTCCAGCAGGAACCCCGAATGCACACTTTGCAGGGTTAAGTTTCAAATTGTACTTCCTTAACCTGTTGAAGAACTTCCTCAGATCTTCCATACGGTTAGTGGCTTTCCTTGATTTGATGACGACGTCATCTACATATACCTCGATCTCCATGTGAATCATATCGTGGAATATAATAGTCATGGCCCTCATGTAGGTGGCCCCTACATTCTTCAGACCGAATGGAATCATCTTGTAACAATACACTTCCCATGGCGTAACGAATGCCATTTTCTCAGCATCTTCCTCGTCCATCCAAATCTGATGGTAGCCAGTGAAACAATCTACAAAGGACTGCAGCTCATGCTTGGCGCTGTTGTCAATCAGGATGTGTATGTTTTGAAAAGGGAATTAATCCTTCACACTGGCCCGATTGAGATCCCAGTAGTCAACACAGACTCTAACCTTCCTATCTTTCTTTGGCACAGGCACGATGTTGGCTAACCATGTGGGGTATTCAACCAGCCGGAGAACCCTGGCGTTGATCTGCTTGGTGACCTCTTCTTTGAGTTTCAAGCTCATTTCTGGTTTGAACTTCCTGAGCTTTTGCTTCACCAGTGGGCATGTCGGATCGATTGACAACTTGTGGGCCACAATAGATGTACTGAGGCCAGTCATATCATCATACGACCAGGCGAATATGTCCTCATATTCTCTTAAAAACTTTGTATATTCCTCCTTTTCTAATGGAGACAGATGAACGCTGATGCGTATTTCTTTGACGTTCTCTGCGTTTCCCAGGTTAACAACCTCAGTCTCATCCAAGTTAGACTTAGGTCTATTCTCAAAGTTCTCGACCTCTTTCACAATATCCTCAAGTATATCATCCTTGTCCGAATCGGAATCCGTTTGTTGCGTTACCTCGTTGCATGTCGCAGTCGTCGGTTCATCATGATAAGTAATAGTAATGTTGTGCAAATAAAGTAATGGGGAGGAAAACAGTAGCAAGTAAATATACGATTTATAGAGAAACTGCAAATGCTTTGATAAATTGAATAATTATTTGAACATAGGATCTCTTTCTTGCAGAAATTAAAAATGCGAAAAGGAAGAAATTGTTTTAAATAAATAAGCTGTAAATAAATTCTTGTTTTGTTAGCCTAGCTATCCCAACGCTTGACGGGCTTTGGTCGTCCTGACAGACCAATTCTTGAGATGTGATCCTCTGCTCACGACCTGTATGGAAGGGCCTTCCTCCCCCCTCTTCAAGAGTGACACAGCAGTCCATGTCCTCATCGTCCAAAAATAAATCCCTCATTGCCGCTAATGCTTCCTCTTCATCCGTACCGTAGATGATATCAGTTGGCTGGAAAGTTTGTTCTAAGTGAGGTATTGACTGCTCCAATGAGTAGTAGGGATTGCGCCATGGTGGCGACCAGTCCTTGAATTCATCCCAAGTGTACCCATACCCTAGCCCGAAAGAAGTACCGTGCTTCTTGAGTGTTATTGGCTTTGTTACTCCTTCGAGATTTTTTACTGAGCCCTTTTCCTAGCTCGTATCCTTTCCAGTTCAAGATGCTCTCGATCTTACTGTCCCACCATTTATCCTTATCAATGGTGTTGACTCGTTCAATGTTGTGGTAGATTTCTCCACCCAGCTTCCTTCTCCCCTCAGTGACCAAAAAAGTCTGGCGACCGTAGATATGGTTGCTACCGTCGCCATGAATGACTACCTCTTGATGATTCCATTCAAACATCAGCGCTTGATGTAGGGTTGATGCCACGGCCCCAACGGCGTGTATCTAAGGTCGCCCTAACAACAAGTTGTAGGATGCATGCACATCTATCACCTGGAAGTCTACATCGAACCAGGTTGGTCCCATCTGTAGGCACAAGGTGATTTCTCCCATAGTGGACCTCTGTGAACCATCAAAGGCCTTTACATTGATCTCTCCTTCTTTTATATCATGCATACTTTTTCCCAATTTCTTGAGTGTGATCAGCGGACAAATGTTGAGGCTGGAACCCCCATCAATTAAGATCCTTGTAAAGAAGTGATCCTCACATTGCATAATGATATGCAGTGCTCTATTATGCCCTAACCCCTCGGGCGGCAATTCGTCTTCATGGAAAGTAATCTTGTGGCTTTCCTGAACTTGGCCCACCATGGTTGCTATCTCTCTGCTAGTGATATTTTCTGGTACGTATGCCTTACTCAGTACTCTCAGCAAGGCACTTCTGTGTGTCTCAGAATTTTGTATTAGAGAAAGGATAGATATCTGGGCTAGTGTCATGTTCAACTGGTCGAGGATTGAGTACTCTTTGGCTTGGATCTTTCTCCAATGATTGTCTGAACTTGTCTCAATGGTGGGAGGACGGTAGGTTGCCTGCTTGCTAGATTTAGCCAAATGTTCAGGGGTATAAACTCTGCCAGTTCTGGTCACACCCTGTGCAGCAATGGCTTCCTCAGACTTGCTCTTACCCTTTCTTCTGGATTCAGCTGTGTAGTCCCATGGGATGGCGTTTGAGTAAAAGGGTGGCGTTGTTGACATTGTCATTTGAATAGGCGTGGTCATCCTCATTTCTGCTGGAGTATATGTGATAGGCGGCTGGACTGCTACTTCGAGTGGCCGTACAAACTCAACTTCGATTGGCACTGGGGCCTTTTCCTTTGCGGCTGGTCTCGATTCAAACTCGAGTTGCATGGACATGTCTACCTCAGCATCCCCGGATGGCTGCATCTGAACCACAATCAGGTTGAGAGTAATTGCGGTCTTCTTCAAATCACCCTCCACAATCAGCCCAATTGATCCTTCAGGATCCCAATCATCATCTACTTCAATCATATGGACACCACCTTTATGGTATGGCAGCGGATTATTGCGAACATTAGGAACAAGGTACTTGGCTACAATGATCTTGTTGTCTATGAGGGTTTGTATCTTGTCTTTCAAGGAACGACATTCCTCGATGGTGTTGTCCCTTCATGCCGGAGTGGTAAGAACAGGATTTTTTTGGGTTGATGCACTGAGAAGGGTTCTCAAGGGTGGCAGCAAGAATGGGTGTGACATAGCCGGCGGCTTTGAGTATTTCATATAGTTGATCAATAGGCTCAGCTATGGTAGTATACTGCTTTGGAGGGCGACTATCGAAGTTAGGGCGAGGTCTTGGGAAGTTTTGGCGAGTAGGTGGTGATCGGTAGTGAGAAGGTTGGGAATTCTAGGTGTTGTAAATGGGAGCTGATTGGGAGTATCTGGGTGAGGTAGGCTAATATGTGGGTGGTGGAGCTTGATATGTGGGTGAGGGTACTTGGTAATTTTGAGTTGGTTGGTATGTGAATGAGGGTGTTGGATATACTTGGTATTTGTGTGGGGACTTGGCTTGTTGTGGAACAATCACGGCTCCCACATCCTTCTTTCTGGACACACCACCAGACTGCAGAGCTTTATTAGTAGCCTGTAAAGCTTCAAAGTTGGTAACCATACCGCTTTTGATGCCTTCTTCAATTCGCTCTCCCAATTTGATGATGTCAGAGAACTTGTGACCTTCGACCACCATCAGCCGCTCGTAATATTGAGGATCCTGAGCTCGTACAAAGAACTTCTTCATTTGTTCCTCTTCTAAGGCCGGCCTAACCTTGGTAGCTTCTGACCTCTAACGAGTAGCATACTCGCGAAAGGTTTCCGTTGGCTTCTTCTTCAAATTCTGGATGTAGAATATATCCGGATCATTCTCCGTGTTGAACCTGAATCGATCCATGAAGTCTGTTGCCATGCTTACCCAATTAGTCCATATCTTTGGATCCTGGCCGATGTACCAAGAAAATGCATCTCCTTTCAAACTCCTCCCGAAGAGTTTCATGCGGATTCTTTCATCTTTTCCCATGCCAATCAATTTGTCGCAGTAAGTTCTCAAGTGGACTCTTGGATCACCAGTACCATCGATCATCTCGAACTTAGGAGGTTTGTACCCCTCGGGCAGTTCGACATCAGGTTGTATGCAAAGATCTTCATAGTTCAGCCTTTCAATCCCTCTAACTCCTTCAACGCCCTGAACTCGATTGGTCAACTTCTTGAGTTCCTCGGCAAAATTCCTGATGAGCCTATCCTTCTCGTCAGACTCAGGGGTATGTGGTGTGGAATGATCCACGGTTTCCACATAAATGGGATTATTGTAAGCTTGGAAGTGGTCTTTTGTCCTTTCCAGGAGAGGTGGAGTGTTATGGTGACAGGCGTTGCATTGTGCTGGCGGGACTGGGTCTTTGGGGTGATTCAGTTGTTTAGGGGTGCTTCTTCTCCAATGGAGACATACCCTTTTGCACAACCTGAATACCCCGACCATCAACGATCTCAATCTGTTCATCCCTGTGGTATTTCCTGACGCCGCTTTCTTCTGTCATTTAAGTTTTACCCTTGCTTTTTCCTTTGTGAGGACTAGAAGGAGGAGTAAGAGGAGGGCCTTTTGATCTTGTGCGGTAGGTGGTTGATGCCAGAATGCACGAACTAACCTTTGGGAAAGGGAATAATAAATAAATAAAACAACAAAAAAACAAAAAGGTAATGAAGTTAGTGAGGATTATAAAAATAAAATATTACAGTATTTAAAAACATAAGGCGGAATGTAAAACGCGTCCTAAGTTGGGGACCTCTTTGTGCCTGAGGTAGGCCTAGAGACAAGTTGATTTGGAGAATTTAAGATGCTAAATGCCTCATTTTATTGATAATAAAATAGAAAAATCAAACACGACTCTAAAAATGCGAAAAATATAAAATGTCACTAATGGCCAGGGGCCTTATTATATCAGAAAGCAAAGTAAAGACAATACTAACTACTTGGTCTCAGAAGGACCTTCCCCAGACTTGGCATCCCTGCTTGCCTTGATCAGCGTCCCCATCTCGCGGAGTCCCAGCAGCAAGCGGGTCCTTGCTAGAATTCCTCCTTTGGCTCCCTCGGTCTTCTGACAGGTCTCGATCCTCCTAATGAACTTCTCCTCTAAGTCGACTATGCCTCGCTCCAAGTGTGCTAGCCTCTGGGTGAAGGTGATGGCCATGTTTTTCCATTCCTCTTTCAGCTTCTTGTTGGCCTCGCGTATTTTGTGATGATCTTCTTAAGAATTATGGAGCCTCTTACGCAACTGGTTGAGTCTAGTCGTTGCCTCGGCCTTCTCATCTATGACCCTGTGGCCTTGAGCAAACCCTGGATCGATACCTCCATTCCAGTTATCTTTCAACCATCCCAGATAATAAGGAGATGAACTAGCATGATACCTGTGGGGTTCAATAGTGTCCTTTTCTTACCGGACCTTGCAGTGCCACAAATGCTGAGCTTGGTACTTATGAGGGGTGACGTCGTTTTGGAAATCTGCTCTGAGATGACTCATCTTTTCGACCCTTGGTACCACTTTCTTCCTTCCTGCCTACCTCATGACTCGGATAGGGACGTAAGGATACGTCCCTCTTAGACCAATCAATAACAGAAATGGGGTGTCTCGAGTTCATATTATGAACTCGCCGTTTGGGAACCACTCAAACGTCCACTGAATCTGATCCTCGGTCAATTTCTCTAGCAACTCGGCCCATGCATTGGCATTTTCTGGCTGAGCAAAAATGTCGGGGATGTAGTTCATATTATTTGGATGATGGAAAGCAATATGATCATCCCAAACTCTCCTATGGATGTCCTGACGGTAGTCACCCTTTTGCAAATGCTCAGTGAGCCACAACTGGAGTAACAGATTGCAATCCTCGAAATGTTTCGCCCCTTGTTGACACTTTTCTAAGGCTCGGTACATATCAACAATGATCATTGGAACGATACTGAAGTCCTACTTGTCAACCCCTTCCATCAGAGTCTTGGTGACCATAGCCAACCTGGTGTGGATTCTTTCTTTATTTGTTGGGAATACTATCAGACCCAACAAGCATACTATAAAGATGAATACCCAGTGGTGAATATTCCCCAGAGAAGTAAGGGTGAACTCTTCCTGATAAGTGCAGTAAGACTGGCTACGACCATACCTCTCGTACAGATAGTCAAAGGGGATGTACGAGTCTTTCAAGCAGACTAATTCTGGATTATTCTTCAGCCCCATCATCTTGAGAAAACCTCGTCCTTTACGGTTTTCAGGCATCAATAACCTTGGAGACTCCCAAGCTAAACTGGCTAACCCTCCTATTTCCTCTAACAATGGTGTCATCTCATTGTTTACAAATCGGAAGACCGACCGCTCATAGGCCCAGAACAGGGTAGCAGCTTCTATCATCATGTTGTTAGGCTGAATGTCTAGAAGAGAAGGTAGGTTGCCCAAGTGTTTTCTGACGACTGTTCTGTCACTGGAGTGAAGATCCTCCCACTAGTTAGTAGTTTGGGGTGGATATTGGTGACCATACCGAATCTGGGGACCTCGTGCCTCATTTCTGCAAAACAAACAAGTTAGGCCCTTACCCCCACCGGACTCGAGTATTTAACATCAATAATTAGCATGATCATTTAATTCTCCAAATGAATGCATAGAACGTGAAGGCGTCCGTTTGGGTTCCAGGGAAACCCAATGGACTTTGGACAAGGCTATCTTAAAGGTTGTTGTGCGGACGGCATGTTAGCCTGGCTAGGTTTGACCATGATGCATGCAACATACAATAGACTAAGGTTTCTATGGGGTTTTAGACTGGTACCCTTGAGAGAACGACTCAAGGGGGAAGGCACGGAACTGTCGACTGCACCGCTGATCGACTAGTTTTACCTCAAATACGCCTTCCCGAATTTAGGGGATAGTAATATTGAAATAGAGCAACCACTCATTGTAAACATTGCTAAAGGATTTTGTTTGGAACAAGTGGAACATGAATGCGGATCATGATATGCAATAAATAACATTTAAACAAGTAGGCATGCATTTTCACATTGGAAAGCGGTAAATAAAGGAAATACGACAGTAATAATAGAAAGCAGTTACAAAGAAAACATGAAGAGACGTCAGTTATGTTCAAGAGAAATAAATAATTGCGAAATTAAACAGCTAACATCATATAACGGGAATAGGAAAGGGCATAACATTTAAACAGAAATTGAAAGGTCTAAATTCACAAGACAACCCATAATGGTGTAAGCCTAGGGAATATACCTAGCAGAGTCGCCATGCTGTCGCGCCCACTTTTTTCCTCGCACAGTTCAGGTGCGGAGAGATCGGGTTCATGAAATTCTGGACAACTCCTTAAAGGAAGAGGTTTAAGGAAGAGTCGCCATCTAACGATTTTGTGGTGCGTTAGGGAACCTAGAGTAGATAACTCATGAACTAGTTTGCATTAGCAGAGATTGGGTAAGGGCTTGAAGTTATCCTAAGGGGATGGTGTAAGGCACCCCTCAAGATCCACAATTGTGGGTCCCAGCCAAGAAGTTTTGTGAATTTGGACAGTAAACAAATAGCAAGTAAGGTTCATATAATAGGGGATTTCAAACAAGTATGAAAATCTTTAAAGGTTTTGGGAAAACATTAGAGTAAAACATTTGAAAAATAATTGTCCTAGGTTTAAATAATACGGATCACATTAATGCAATACCCGATAATCACTCATCGAAGAGGGGCTACACGTGGTATTAGCACACCGGTCCTCATATCCGTATTCTACCCTTCCCACCCCGTAGATGTTATTTAAAGAAGCGCGTGTTGGTCACGAAAGCTTATTGCGTGCTATTACCCGTCCCATCCTATAAGTCCCGGGGGGTGTTTGGGACTACTAAATCCTACAAGGTGAGTACTAGGTTGTACCCCTAGGTTTAAAGGATAAGATTCTAAGTGACAAGTAGAAAACAATGAGGACTTACATATATGGGATACACATAGCAAACATATGGATCAAATACCCCTCCGCAAGTAAGTCATGTAAATAGCACGTCTCAAACACAAAGAAGGTCTCAAAATCAGGATTTAAAAATAGGGATTCCGAGTTTGGAAACAGTAGGTTTCAGAAGTTTTGGGGTTTCTTGAAACTCAGTAATAAAGCAGGGAGTTTGAAAGGACAAAATAGTTTTGAGAAGAGAATGGTTGATTTTAAAAATTCCAGTGATTTAAAGACTGGAGCAGGAATTAAAAATACACAGAAGAGTTTAGTGAAATCCCTAGTAAAAAGTAAATAGGAAGCTTCAGAGTAATTAGTAAAGCATGGTCTTAAAATAACAGAGTGATCCAAAAGGGAAGTGTCTTTAAAAGATTAAGCAGTTTGAAGCAGAGTTGCAGTCAGTAGTTTAAGAAAGAAAACTTTAGTGAAAAGGAGAACGAGTAAGCTATTTTAGAAAACCAGTAGTTCTAAAAAAAACAGAGCAAGGATTCGAACATAATGATTTTGTAGAAGGAATAATTGTTTGGAAAATCTATTAGTTTCTAGGCAAAGCAGGAGTGAAAACAATGACAAACAACAAATTTCTAAGGATTGATTAATTCTAAAGATCACTTTTAATACAAGTCAGGCATAGAACGACCAATTTTGGTTTTAATGAATATTAGGCCTAAAGTTTGTCTAGGCGTTCGTACTACTGATTATTCGTTTTAAAGAGTGAAATATAGATTTAACTCTGATGTTAAACACATAAAGGATAATATATTTGCAAAAAATGTTTAAACTATTTAACACGATTTTAGCGAGGTTCCTAGATTTAATACATACTGACTAGGTGTTTGACAGAATATAACTTGAAACAAGTATGAAATCCTAAATAACAGGATATTTAATGCACACATGGATAAGTAAAATCCTATAGGCATGTTTTCTACGTGCAATGCTTATGAAGATGCAGTAGTAGAATGTCATGGCAGTTTTATTACTTCGTTGTAGTTATTAACTACGAGCAGGGCTTATAAAATGACATGAATATAATAGATATGTTGAAATAAAGAACTTAAACATGGCTTCTAATGCATGGTACGCATATCCTGAACATGATACTATTGCACCCATAGGTAAATAAATCCTATAGTCATGATTTCTACCCATAACTGCATAATCCCACCCTTTCACTATCCAGCCCCAAATATTCGTTTAAAGATTATTACAGGCCAAGAATAATGAATTATACGACTGAATAAAGGAAAATCAAGGAGCTATACTATAGAGAGCCTGACAGTAAGCCCAAGTACTAGATCCAACATGCCATATGCCATGACCCTTTCAACCCGAGTGTGTCATAGTCTCTAAGGACCTCAGAGGATCCTGGACAGTGCTCACACCTAGGTTCCCTAGCCAGGAATGAGTAAGTGCAGTGTAGAAGGCCAGCCTTGTGCGTTAGAGTTCAATGGGTACTTAGAGGTCCCCAAGGAAGTGCTCACATGAAGGGGGCAGAACCTTGAACCTAAGAGTAGTGGGAAGTGCTTGGAGTTTTAAAAGAGAATTGGAGTTTGAAAAGAGTAGTTTTAAAACAACAACATTTTGANTAAGTTGAACTAACCGTGTATTTATAAAGTAAAAATAGGGAATTAGTTTGAAAATCAATCAAGAGGATCTCAGATTCAATTGTAATCACAGAGAATCCAAAGTAATTAAGGAAAGCATCACATAAATATAGAAATAATTAAGAAATTGGTACAGAATTATAGGAAGGATACACGACCATGTATTTTTAGGAAAACATCTCCATCATGGGATTTTCACACAAAAGGATCAATATAAATCAACAAGTGAACAAGCAGTAAGGTAAAGGTCGGAATTATCAAGCATTCTAACAGTAATCACTTATCAACACAGAGAGATGCTCGTAGAACAGTAGAAACTAGAGATTATAACATTAAATCAAAGCAGGAGTCACAAAGGACACACAAACACATAGTCAGATAGTAAAGACCAACCCAGATGACTAGGGTTTCATAAATAATTGTCCAGATAACACAAAATCAAGAGATAATAACTTAAACATAGCATGGATATAAAAAGAAATCAAAAGGAAATTGCTTTGAGAACAGGGTATAGAAACCCTAGTTTTCGAAATCGTTTAAAACCAAATTTTCCGGAGATAAATAAGAAGAAACTTCATAGCATGGTAAATATAAGACAGATCTTAAAGAAAACCCAAAGATACAGAGAACAAGGGTTTCGTGGAACTCAAGAAAAGAAGGCAAACCTCGTGAGTGACCTCGATTCAGGCTAGGGGTACTGCAAACTTACTCAAACGGTCGGGGGGTGGCCGAAACACAGCAAGAGACCCATAAGAGGTAAGTGAACCGCTCCAGGTTCATCTGAGGACCCTAAGGTATCACTGAGGGGTTGAGAGGTTGGTAGATGACCAGGAGACAGTAGAGAGCCATAGATTCCGATGAGGAAACAAGTCAAAGAAGATGAACAGACCCCATCGGAGGGGAGAAGCCAAGGAGGCTTCTAGAGAATAGCAGAAAGATAGAGAGAAATCAAGAGACGAAGAGAGAGAGTGAGGAGTCTCGAAAATGAGACGGGGAAGGGGGGTTAGGTGGGAGATATTTTAGGAAAATTGATTCTAGGCAGTTAATCTATTTTGATCAACGGCTCAGATAGATTGAGGGGTTGTGTCGGGTTAGTTTTAGGATTGGATGGGTCGTTTATGGGTTACAGGTGGGTTGGGTATTGGGTTTTCAGAGTTGGCTATAATTTAAATAAATAGGGCTAAACGTTAAATACCCAATTAAACAAAATAATTAATTAATAAAATTGCTAGTAATTGTGTAAAAAATGGAATTAAAACCAAATAAATGAAATTACAGCGATTAACTAATATATAAAAATGTAAATGTTCGTTTATAGATTTTAAAATGGTATCAATGTACATTTGTGCTATTATTGCAAAAATTGCTGAAATTAGCTAAATAATGCCAATATTGGCTAATTTGTGAAATGATTAAGTCCTAAGGGAATTAAATAGGATATGAATAACATATTGGGCAAGAAAACAATTTGAAATTTTTTATAACATCATTCATGAATAATTATAGAATATAAAGTATTAAATAAACAGGAAAATAATTTGGTAAAAATACGAAAAATTGTGGGAAAATACCAGTTACTGTAAAGAGTGATTTTGAAGGTATATATGCAAGTTTGAAAATAATCTGAGAAAAATTGGGTATCAACAACTATTTAAGAGAATTGTTTAGTGATAAAGGTAAACAAGCGTATGTGAGAAACAGGCAGGAGCCCCCAAAGCCCCCTTCTCCAAAACGAACCGTCAACGTGATACACGGAGGTGAAGAAGTAAAATGGAGTGGTATGCAAAACAACCACAAAGTTCACAATTACACATGGAATACGGGCTCGTGAAACTATGGAAGAGAATGATATAACCTTCGATGATGCAGATATCGGCGGATTAATGCTTCATCACAACGATGCTCTGGTAATTCCTCACAACGATGCTCTGGTAAAAAGAGTGTTGATTGATCCAGGCAGTTCAGTCAATATCATTTTTCTAAGAGTCATGGAAGAAATGCTACTGGGGAATCAAGTAATCCCAAGGGCATGAGCCATATCAGGGTTTGATAACTCTACGGTTATAACAAAAGGAGAAATTGAGCTTAGCACTTATGCTGAGGGGGCGATCAAAAGTACCAGGTTCCAAGTCATCGACACTGACATGGCTTATAACGTGATCGTGGGAAGGCCACGGATCCACGACATGAAAGCGATACCCTCCATGTTGCATCAGGTAATTAAATTCCCCTCTGAATGGGGGATTCGGCAAATCAAAGGCGATTAGTAGACCGCAAGAAATATAAACTCTGTGGTACACTACAACAAGAAAATAGAGGTGGAAGAATTACGAGATAAGGGAATCTTCCAAGCAGGTAACGCCGCCCAAACAGGCATGGAAGAAATTACTACCCAAATAGGTACGGAAGGTATTATTGTTTAAACAGGTACAAGAGAAAATACTTACGAGAAGGTGAATCAAGTTACCACGGAAGGTGCATTAGACCACACGGATGTAGATTCCAGACCGGACGTCATTCATGAACCGGAGGAAGATGAGCACATCAAAACAACTACGGAGGAGCTCAAAGCCGTTCCATTATCTGAACAAAAGCCTGAACAGAAAGTCTATATAGGAACGAGGTTGGGCCCTATTGAAGAGGTAAGTTAATTGATTATTTAAAGGCTACCGCAGACTGCTTTGCGTGGTCCCACTCAGATATGATAGGCATCCACCAGAAGTGATGACTCATAAACTAAATGAAGATTTATCCTTCGTACCTGTTGAGGAGAAGAAAAGAAAGCAAGGACCATTGAAGAACCAAGTGATCGATGAAGAGGTACATAAACTCTTGAAGATTTGTTCGATACGAGAGGTAACGTACCTTAACTGGATAGCAAACACCATGGTAGTACCTAAAAATAATGGCAAATGGAGAGTATGCGTAGATTATACTGACTTAAATAAAGCATACCCCAAAGACTCATTCCTATTACCACATATAGATCAAATGATTGATGCCACAGCAGGTCATGAGTTATTAAGCTTCTTAGATGCATATTTTGGTTATAATCAGATTAAAATGGANCAGGTATAATATGAAGCTAAATCCAGAAAAATGCGCTTTTGGAGTTCAATCATGTAAATTTTTGGGTTTCCTTGTATCGAACAGAGGAATAGAGGTAAATCCCGCTCAAATTAAAACTATAGAAGATATACCTGATATTTTTATAAATAAAAAGGAAGTTCAAGGACTAACCGGATTAATAGCAGCTTTGGGTAGATTGATTTCTAAGTCTTTCGAAAAAGGTTTTGAATTCTTCTCAGTTCTTAAAAAGCATAATCAGTTCGAATGGATTGAAGAATGTCAGCAAGCCCTCAAGAATCTGAAGATTTATCTATCGAAATCACCGATGCTTTCAAAGGGGGAAAGATTGTACATCTACCTGGCTGTTTTAGAAATTGTTGTAAGTGCAGTACTGGTAAGAGAAGAAAAAGTTAAGCAATCACTTATCTATTATGTAAGTAAAACTTTACTAGATGCTGAGACTAGATATCCACATCTGAAAAAGTTAGCCTTATCTTTAATAATGGCATCTAGAAAATTACGACCATATTTTTCAATGCCACCCAATCACCGTTGTGACTTCATATCCTTTAAGAAATATTCTGCATAAACAGGAATTGTCAGGAAGATTAGCCAAGTGGGCCATAGAATTAAGTGAGCATGAAATAATCTATCAGCCTAGGACTGCAATTAAGTCTCAAATACTAGCTGATTTTGTTGTTGACTTTAGTAATAGCATTGTACCTAAAGTAGAAAAAGAGTTACAAATCTTTAACGGTGCTAATCCAGGCCTATGGACCTTGTTCATATATGGTTCGAAAACACTAGGTCGGACTATAGACCACAAGGAAGAGACGTAGTCTCATCCTCGTCTAGATCCAGAAAAGATCAAGATGAACGATCTAGACGTAGTACTCAAATTGGGGATCATACCTTTAATGTTAGTACTACTGAACTTGTCTCAATATTGAGGAACATGGGTGACAAGGTTAAGTGGCCCAAAGAGATGCGGTCAAACCCAAGTAGAAGGAACCCAGATCACTGGTGTGAATTCCATAACGATCATGGGCACAAAACTGCATATTGCAGATTTTTACAAGGTGAAGTAGAAAATTTATTTAAATAGGGCTATTTAACAGAATTGTTTAGTGATAAAGGTAAACAGGCATATATGAGGAACAGGCAGGAGCCCCAAAAGTCTCCTTCTCCAAAACGAACAGTCAACGTGACACACGGAGGTGAAGAAGTATACGGAGTGATCTGTAAAACAACCACAAAGTTCAAAATTACACATGGAAAACAAGCTCGTGAAAATATGGAAGAAGACAATATAACCTTCGATGATGCAAATATCGACGGATTAATGCTTCCGCACAACGATGCTCTGGTGATATTTTTACTTATTCATGACACTAACGTAAAAAGAGTATTGATTGATCCAGGCAGTTCAATTAATATCATTTTGCAACGAGTCGTGGAAGAAATACTACTAGGGAATCAAATAATCCCAAGGGCACGAGCCATATCAGGGTTTGATAACTCTACGGTTATAACAAAAGAAGAAATTGAGCTTAGCACTTATGCTGAGGGGGTGATCAAAAGTACCAGGTTCCAAGTCATCGATACTGACATGGCTTATAACGTGATCGTGGGAAGGCCATGGATCCACGACATGAAAACGATACCCCCCACGTTGCGTCAGGTAATTAAATTCCCCTCTGAATGGGGGATTCAGCAAATCAAAGGCGATCAGGAGACCGCAAGAAATATAAACTCGGTGGTACACTACAACAAGAAAATAGAGGTAGAGGAATTACGAGATAAGGGAATCTTCCAAGCAGGTAACACCACCCAAACAAACATGGAAGAAATTAATACCCAAATAGGTATGGAAGGTATTATTGGTGAAACATTTATGAAAGAAAATACTTATGAGAAGGAGAATCAAGTTACCAAGGAAGGTGAACTATACCATACAGATGCAGATTCCAGACCTGACGTCATTCATGAACCGGAGGAAGTTGAGCACATCAAAACAACTACGAAGGAGCTCGAAGCTGTTCCATTATCTGAACAAAAGCCTGAGCATGAAGTGTATATAGGCACGAGGCTAGGCCCCGCTCGAAGAGGTAAGTTACTTGATTATTTAAAGGCTAACGCAGAATGCTTTGCGTAGTCCNGCAAGTGTAGAGTATGCGTAAATTATACTGACTTAAATAAAGCATGCCCCAAAGATTCACTCCCATTGCCACATATAGATCAAATGATTGATGCCACAACAGGTCATGAATTATTGAGCTTCTTAGATGCATATTATGGTTATAATCAGATTAAAATGAATCCCTCAGATGAGGAAACAACTTCCTTCATTACAGACAGGGGGACTTACTGTTATAAAGTTATGCCTTTTGGCATGAAAAACGCTGGAGCCACCTATCACAGGTTAGTGACTAAAATGTTCCAAGAACATCTTGGAAAGACGATGGAAGTCTGTATTGATGATATGTTGGTATAATAACACAAGCACAAGACCATTTCCAGTATCTATCTACTACTTTTGATATTTTAAGCTGGTATAATATGAAGCTAAATCCAGAGAAATGCGCTTTTAGAGTGCAATCAGGTAAATTTTTGGGTTTCCTTGTATCGAATAGAGGAATAGAGGTAAATCCCGCTGAAATTAAAGCTATAGAGGAAATACCTAATATTTTAACAAATAAAAAGGAAGTTCAAATACTAACAAGGAGAATAGCAGCTTTAGGAAGATTTATTTCTAAGTCTTCCGAAAAAAGCTTTAAATTCTTCTCATTTCTCAAAAAGCAGAATCAATTCGAATGGACTGAAGAATGCCATCAAGCCCTCAAGAACCTGAAGAGTTATCAATCGAAACCACCACTGATTTCAAAACCAAAAGAAGGGGAGAGATTGTACATGTACCTGGTTGTCTCAGAAATTGCTGTAAGTGCAGTATTGGTAAGAGAAGAAAAAGGTAAACAATCACCTATCTATTATGTAAGTAAAACTTTGCTAGATGCTGAGACTAGATATCCACATCTGGAAAAGTTAGCCTTAGCTTTAATAATGGCATCTAGAAAATTACGACCATATTTTCAATGCCACCCAATCACTGTTGTGACTTCATATCCTTTAATAATTATTCTGCATAAACAGGAATTGTCAGGAAGATTAGCCAAGTGGGCCATAGAATTAAGTGAGCATGAAATAATCTATCAGCCTAGGACTGCAATTAAGTCTCAAATACTAGCTGATTTTGTTGCTGACTTTAGTAATAGCATTGTATCTGAAGTAGAAAAAGAGTTACAACTCTTTAACGGTGTTAATCCAGGCCTATGGACCTTGTTCACCGATGGTTCTTCAAATATAAAAGGCGCCGGCTTAGGCATAGTCTTGATATCACCCACGGGTGAAAAGACACGGCAAGCTATAAAGTGTTATCCTATCACTAACAATGAAGCAGAGTACGAAGCTGTTATTGCAGGGCTTGAACTCGCACGGGAGCTCTCAATCGAGCAAATTGTGATCAACAACGACTCCCAACTGGTAGTAAATCAGATACAGGGGACTTACATCGCTCGAGAGACTAGAATGCAACAGTATCTTGAAAAAGCACGAGAGCTCGTGAGACAATTCAAAACATGGAAGGTAATGCAAATACCTAGAGAGGAAAATGCAGAAGCAGATGCATTAGCTAACCTCGCAGCAGTCACGGAAGTAACGAACAAAGACAATACAATTGTCGTTCAACTATTTCATTCAATAATAGACCAGGACAGGAATGAGGTAACTTTCAACAACCTAACCTGGGACTGGAGAAACGAAATTCTTAATTTTTTGCAGAATGGCACCGTACCTGAAGACAGGAAAGCAGCTCAAGCACTTTGCCGCAAAGCTGCACAGTACTTCCTTATTCGCATCTCGCTTTATCGCAAGATGTTCGGAGGGCCCCTAGCTAAATGCCTCGGACCTAACCAAACAGAATTTGTGATGAAAGAGGTCCACGAAAGACACTGTGGAAATCACTAAGGGCGAGATCCTTAGTGAAAACCCTAATCAGAGCTAGATACTATTGGCCTAAGATGGAAGAAGAAGCCGAAAACTTCGTATCCAAATATGACAGGTGCCAAAGGTTTGCCAATAACATGCATCGACCAGCGGAATTATTGCATCCAATAATATCCCCCTGGCCTTTCATGAAATGGGGTATGGACATAGTGGGACCTCTTCCCACAGTTAAAGGACAGGTACGGTTTTTACTCGTACTAACCGACTATTTTACAAAATGGGTAGAGGCAGAAGCGTTCAAACAAGTGCGAGAAAAGGAAGTTAAAAGCTTCTTATGGCGAAACATAATATGCCGCTTTGGAATACCAAAGGAAATCGTGTGCGATAATGGCCCACAATTCATAGGCTCGCAAATCACAGAATTCTTCGAAAGTTGGCATATCAAGTGGATCACTTCAACGCCGTATCACCCCATGGCTAATGGTCAAGATGAATCAACGAATAAGGTCACCATCAACAATCTAAAGAAGAGACTGGATAAAGCCAAAGGAAACTGGCATGATGAGTTACCAACGGTACTATGGGCATACAGAACAACTTCAAAAATAGCCACGGGAGAAACTCCGTTCGCACTTGTTTATGGCACAGAAGACTTAATCCCTGTGGAGATTGGCGAACCAACCATAAGGTTCTCAACATCCATGGAGGGAGAAAATGACGACGAATTGAGGACCAACCTGGAACTTCTCGAACCACGGAGATAAGCATCATTGATACGGATGGCAGCTCAAAAACAAATCATAGAGTGTTATTACAACCGTAAAGCTCGTCTCAGGTACTTCAATATTGGGGACTTCGTCCTCAAAAAAGTCTTTTAATCAATGAAAGAAGCAGGTGCAAGAAAGATAAATCCAAAGTGGGAAGGACCTTACAAAATCCGAGGCATATCTGGAAAAGGCGCCTATGAGTTGGAAGCTATGGACGACAGAGTTCTACCAACAAGCTGGAACACCATCCACCTAAAGAAGTATTACTTATAAGGAAAAGAATACCCCCCGTGAGGTATCAAACGTTCGATTTTATTTTGAACATTTGAAAATTTTACTAACTTTTTTAGATGATAGGCATAAAGCTAACCCATCACCAGATGATGATATTAGACCTGCAAAGACGTGAGGAAATAACACAATTTCAGGTCTAGGGTTACACTTTCTGATGGACATTTTAAAGGGTTAAGCAGTCATCATCTAAAAAACTATATACCTTCGAGTCCGGAATGTTTTTCCTTTTCAGGAAAAGGACCACAAGGAAGGAATAATCAAGTGCTCGAGATTTCATTCTTCAAAGCTCAAACACTTGGGGGACTATACAGTATGGAAGGCTAAGACGAAGCAAAGAAGACTATCAGAAAGTCAAAAGCTCGAGCCTGAAGACCCATATACCCGACGAGACAAGTGATACGATCAGAATCGAAAGAAATCAAAAGAGTCATCCAAATACAAAGCCTAATGCAAAAAGCAAAAAACTTTGAACATGTTCAGGTTGAAAGACAAAATATTAGTCACGAGAAAGAAATGTACATTTTTATAGTTATTCAAAACTGTTGTAACAAAAACAGTTAGGGATAAAAGATCATCATCAATGTACTCATTCAAAAAACTGTTATCAAATAAAAACAGTTACGAATAAGAAAAAATTTCCCTCGTTCTTATAAGACAACTATTTCCAAAACAGTTGCGGGTAAAAACCCCAATCTTTATAAAAATTGTTCCTAGTAAAAAATAGTTATTTCCTTGTATTAATATTGAAAAACTGTTACCTATGAAAAACAGTTACGAAATACAAGAGTATATCAAATATGTTAAACAAAAACAGTTGCAACATGAGTTTTAGACGACAACCAAACACATGTAAAATGTCATGGAAGTTCAAAAAAAAAACTTTTCTTGGAAACATTCTTAAACATGTGTAAAATTCCTATCACTCTTTTGCATTATCATGAATTTGAGACGTCTTCTTCATGACAATTATAAAGGGTCCTCTTCCATAAACTATGCCTACTACAAAAAGGCACACGTTTAATATGACATCGTGCCTATTACAAAAAGGTACGAGTAATCTAAAGCATTCTACATGCAAAACTCACAGGGAAAACTAAAATCTCGAAAAATGAAGCATGCAAAAGACTTAAAGAGTAAAACAAAAACTCAACAAAAGTCATATTAACATTAATATATTAAAACGACTAAGCGAAAAACTAAGTATTAACTTATACTTAGCCGTATGGAATTTTTATGTATATACATTGAGATGCCCCTAAGTTGTCATTTGGGGACTTTAAAAAAATCCAAATTTACCCCCGATGGGACTGGGGTAACCACCAATTGGGACAAAGAAAAAAAAAGGGGGGGGGGATGAACCAACTAAATTTCTTCAAGAAAGGGGTTGACTTCACTGGCAGAAGGAGCGGGAGCAACTAGGGATGAAGAGGCATGAGCGGCTGGAATCTCAGCATCAGGTAAAGAAAGGTTATGACCTTGTTGAGCCTTCTCCATGGCTTTCTTAGTTTTAGCTATTTCAACACTAAGGTCGAAACCCTCTTGACTCATTTCCATCAATGTGTCAAGGCGAGAATTCATGTACGCCTAGCTCACATCGATAGCAGCCACCTCTTCAAGATCTTTATAATCCTTTTCCCATACTCGAAGCTCAGCTCTCAATCCGTCCTTCTCCGTTTCCGCAGCTTCATGAGCAGCCCTTAANCCTTTTCCCATACTCGAAGCTCAGCTCTCAATCCGTCCTTCTCCGTTTCCGCAGCTTCATGAGCGGCCCTTAATGGTACAATCGATTCCTCTGGAGTTGGAGCTTTTTCTAAAGCCTTACGAAGGTCCTCTTGAGTACGAGTGAGTGATTGCACGAGCTCGCCTGAGTATTCCTCCTTCTGCCCCAACAAGTTTTTCAAGTCTCTAATCTCCTCTGAGGAACGGGATAGGTGCTCAGCGAACGAAGACACCAGAACACTCTTGTCTTTATCAGCATGACTGGAAGAAGCCTTCTCTACTGCCATTTCTGCTGCCATGAGTCTCATCTTCCTCTTCAAGGTACTCCTTTCCTCTTCTAAAGCATCCATGTCAATTCTTAGGCTATCATACTGTTCTTTCCAATTATCAGCATCGGCCTGCAACTCTTTTGTCTCCTGGTTCGTGTTTGAGATCCTCTTCATAAGCTCCATGCCTATAAGGTTAATCTACAAGAAATAAACCAGTCAGATATGGTACATTTCATATACTAAAATAAAAGAGGATAACTTGCATCATACCTTCAAAGAAGTATGCACGACCTCATTGGCTCATCTAAGAGCACAGTGGCTGGCTAGCTTGGATTTCTCAGAGGGACCGATCAAAGGCTTGAGACACACTTCGGGCTCACCCGTTTTCTTGAAAAGATTCCCCTCAGCTGGAACCTCTATTACCACCTGCCGCATCTCTCTGCTAGAAGACCCTACTTCCCTAACGGAAAGCATGGAAGCAGACAGAGATGAAACAACAACAGGCACGGAGTGTTGAGGAGCTGGAGAAGCCACAGGAAAAGCAGCAGGCACGGAGGATTGAAGAGTCGAGGAAGTTATGGGCAAAGCAAAAGTAGAAGCCGAAATAGCTAAAGGAACAGATGAGACAGCTTCTCTCAAAGAAGCAGTAAAGACATCAGCCAAAGGGACATCGTCAGGAGCAAGATCAACATCCTCATGAATAGGGGAATGTGAAACATCATCAAGGACAGAGGGCTCAACCACAGACGCGGAAGGCAAGGTCAAGGGTGTAACTTCATCATCTAAAAACACCCGCCTTCTCCTTGCCCTGTGTACTAAAGCACCTTCTTCTTCTTCTTCTACGGAACGAGACTCACCGATCTTCCTCTTCGAGGAAGATGAACTGACAACAATTTCTTGGGCCTGAGCAAAAGACATCTTCGGGATAGATGAAGCAGATACCCCACGAGCAGAGAACCCTATTAAAAGGGAAAAAATTAAACG
>ML410675.1:0-12648 GCA_005239525.1 Nicotiana knightiana
CCTTGAATCTGCCCGTAGCTTTGTCTAGATTCATTCTGACCATGCCTCTCTCCCGTTTTGATCGAGTTGAGTTTCCCGTAGCTGATAAGTTCGTGATTTTATTGAACCGTGCCTCTTTGTACCGTAACTCTTCAAATAATCAAATCCAGCTGTCGCATTTTCCTGTGTCCACGTGACTGGCTGAGTTGTCAAAAGCTGGCTTACGTGTGAAACTCTTTTTTACCAATACAATGGTAAGAAATATGTAATGGTGCTAGTTGATGATTACTCAAGGTTCACTTGGACCTTATTTCTGACATCTAAAGATGAAGCATTTGATATGTTCACTTCATTTGTTAGAAAAACTCAAAAACAGTTAGGAAATCAACTAGCATCAATAAGATCTGATCATGGTACTGAATTTGAGAATGCAAAGTTTGCTGAATTCTGTGATGAACATGGTATAAATCACAACTTTTCTGCCCCTAGAACCCCACAACAAAATGGGGTTGTTGAAANCCCCTAGAACCCCATAGCAAAATGGGGTTGTTGAAAGAAAGAACAGAACTCTTGAAGATATGGCTAGAACCATGCTTCTTTCTAGCAAACTACCCCATAGCTTCTGGCAGAAGCAATAAACACTACATGCTACATAATAAATAGATGCATGACTAGACCACTGGTAGAGAAAAGTTTTATGAATACTTAATGGGAGAAAACCCAAAATATCCCACCTTAGGGATTTTGGATGCAAGTGCTTTGTGCACAACAATTGCAAGAATTCGCTAGGTAAATTTGATCCCAGAAGTGATGAGGGAGTATTCTTGGGATATTCATCACATAGAAAAGCTTATAAAGTATATAACAAAAGAACTATGTGTGTAGAGGAGAGTGTGCATGTTGTTTTTGATGAAACTAACACTCTTTCTGAGAGACAGGAACCAGAAGATGAGGAGCTTGGACTGGTCAGAAGCAGTGAACAAATTGAAGCAATTATGGAAGATGGAACAGGTGATGGACCAGGTCCAACTACCCCAAGCAACATGACAGGCGTCCTCAACAGCAAATCACTCTGGACCTTGGCCCTGGTCCTGCTCCACAACAATTGGTGCTCAAACCACACAAATATCAAAACTCTCATCCTCTTGAGAACATCTAACAGATTTGACATCCGGAATCAAAACAAGATCATCCTTGAAAACTCTGTGTGCGTTTGATGCCTTTCTATCCTTAATCGAACCAAAGAACATTGCTGAAGCTTTATAGGATAATGACTGGGTAAATGCCATGCAAGAAGAGCTGAATCAATTTGAAAGAAGTCAAGTATGGCACTTGGTACCCAGACCACTAGACAGATCAGTGATTGGCACAAAGTGGGTCTTCAGGAACAAACTCGATGAGGATGGAACGGTTACAAGAAACAAGTCCAGACTCGTTGTCCAAGGATATAGTCAAGAAGAGGGAATTGACTATTATGAGACCTTTGCTCCTGTGGCAAGACCGGAGGCAATCAGACTTCATGTAGCATTTGCTGCATAATTCACTCTCCATCAGATGGATGTAAAAAGTGCTTTCCTCAATAGCTATCTAAAGGAAGAAGTATTTGTCAAACAGCCTCCAGGTTTTGAAAGCAAGGAGACACCTGACCATGTATACAAACTTGACAAGGCTTTGTATGGACTCAAACAAGCACCAAGAGCATGGTATGAGCGGCTATCGAAATTCCTGCTAGAACATGGATACAAACGAGGTAAAATTGACAGTACCTTGTTCTTAAAGGAAAAAGGTAAGGATCTCCTGGTTGTGCAAATATATGTGGATGATATCATATTTGGGTCAACCTCTAACAAATTGAGTAAGGAATTTGCTAAACTTATGGGGAGTGAGTTTGAGATGAGTATGATGGGTGAACTGAACTTCTTTTTAGGCTTGCTAATCAAGTAAAACTCAAATGGAACAATGATCCATCAACAGAATATGTGAAAGAATTACTCAAAAGATTTAAAATGGAAGACTCAAAAGAAATTGACACCCCCATAGCCACATCTACAAAATTAGATGTGGATGAACAAGGTTCATCCGTTGATCAAAAGCTATACAGAGGGATGATTGGGTCTTTATTATATCTCACTGCCAGCAGACCTGATATTGTGTTCAGTGTAGGACTGTGTGCTAGGTTTCAGGCAAATCCAAAGGAGTCCCATCTAACTGCAGTGAAGAGAATTCTGAGATATCTGAAGGGCACTACTGATTTATGTCTTTGGTATCCTAAAGGTAGTAATTTCGACCTTGTAGGATATGCTGATGCAGATTATGCAGGTTTCCTGGTTGACAGGAAAAGTACCTCAGCCATGGCTCACTTTTTGAGCTCTTGCCTTGTGTCTTGGGCCACCAAGAAACAAAACTCAGTAGCCTTGTCTACTGCTGAGGCTGAATATGTGGCTGCAGCCTCATGCTGTGCTCAGTTGCTATGGATCAAGAAAAAACTCATGGATTTTGGTATAGAGGTTGGATGCATTCCTATTTTCTGTGACAACACTGGTGCGATTAGCATGACGAAGAACCCGGTTCATCATAGGGGAACCAAGAACATAGATGTCAGACACCACTTCCTAAGAGATAACTATGAAAAGGAATGATCTCAATCGAATTCTGTGCTATTGACAAACAAATTGCTGATATCTTCACTAAGGCACTAAGTAGGGAGCATTTTGAGAGAAACATGCTAGAATTAGGGATGATTAAGATCACCTAATTGAAAAATAAAAATGAATTTTTTTTTTGGCTAGAAACACTAAAATAGGTAGCTAACCAGACTAATCATTGCTCAGTATCATGACTTTACTGCCATACTCTTTTGCCATGTATTAATATGATTCCCTGGTTACTAATGATGTTTTTTTATCTTTGTAAATTGAGGCAAATTAAAGACTATAACACGATGAACATGGTTCATTGCTACTGGTTCATCTGATTGACAAGGTACGTGCTCATCACCATACACTTATTGAAATAATTATAGTCACACATGAGCAAGACTCTATCTATTTGGTTCATTTCAAATTCTCAGTACTTATCCCAAAATGAACCAGTTTCAAAGAGTCCCATTGAACCTTAATTAGCCTAGATTTAGGGAGTTATAACCCGTCTAATCATTGACACTCCTGCAACGATTAGACTCCCACTTGACCAATAATTATGCCCGTTGCATAATTAATAACCACATCTTTAAAAGGCCATCATTACCTCCATTCTTCAAAAGCATAACCGTCGAACCAAGTTCATCATTCCTCTCATACCAAAGCGACCAACATTCTTCTCTCCCCAAATCTTCATAACAATGTCTTATACACCACCCCCGCTTCATCTTCATCAACCACCCCTAATTACGAGGTCGGTCTTGATGACACTAGTTCAAATTCTCCATCGATACACAGCTCACATTCTCCAACCAGGTCTTCAACCCCCCAAAATCCTCCACTTTCTGAATCTATCCCTGAACCCACTCCTTCACCCAAATCAGTCCCAGCCATTACAACTAGCCCCACTCCTGCCCCCAGAAAATGTAGAGTAAAGATGTTGGCCAGGAAAACAGTTGCCTCTGGTTCTCATGCCAGAAAATTGAATGAGATACTTCAAGCCAGCAAGGTCCAAGACTCTAAATCTTCCAGCGAGTCTTTCAAATCTGCAAATGAGGATGAAGCACCAGGTTCATCTGACACTGAAAAGGGAAATCTTGAAGTTGGGTCTGCAACTGAAATGGCTGAAAACATGTTTATCTTGATTGGGTCGATAGTGTATGTAGAGGTACCGGATAGGCGAAGAAAAATTGGGAAAAACATAAACATTGAGAGAGAGGGAGAAGGCAGTTTAGAAAGGGGATATGGGAAGGAAGGTGCCACTGTGGCTATTGGTGGCCCCTCTTCTGTGATTGCTGAGGAAGGAGTCAAAGTTTCATGGGGAAGAAATTTTGGGGAAGCAGCAGCAGGTCTGGAAAGTCTACAACAAGCAGTAGATGAACCTGTTTCATCTATTGAGGAAACGTTGGCTGAGTTGATGAAAAAGTTGGGTGAGTCTACAATCCCAAAAAGAAGAGAACTCCAAAATCCAAGAAAGCTAATACCCCGGTTCCAACCAAGAAGAGGAAAGCTTCATCATCATCTGCTGATGCTCCTGCCCCAAAGAGTCGTGTTACTAGAAGCACAATTAGGCAAGGAGAAGAAGAATTGGAAAAAGCTCTGAGAAAGAGAAAGAAGAAGAAATCTGCCAAGGGAAAGGCAAAAGTTGGAGAGCCTGTTGAGGAAGTTCATGTTGATGACGATGAGATTGACCTGGTCCATCAGAAGGAACAACCAGCACCTGTTGAGGTTAAGACACCAAAACCCAAGAAAGCTAAGGCTTCTTCCAAGAAGTCAACATCTGTGTCTGCCACACCCTCAACAGTTGCAAAGAGGACCAGATCCGCGTCAAAGAACGTAAAGATTGTTGATGATGAGGAATGGAGTGGAGAAGAAGAGGAAGTGTCTGGTGAGGAGACTGACAAACTCACAATGTTTGATAAGCGTACTATCTTAAAGGGAAGTTGTTTAGAGACCTTGAGGAGTCAGGGATGATTTTCCTGTTGGATACTTTGGATGTGCAAGGGTGGAAGGACATGGTTCTTTACCTTGAGGGAAGGCTGGCTAGGAATGAGTTGGTTGAATTTATGGTCAACGCAGTTGTCAAAGATGGCAGAGTATCCTCCAAGGTTCAAGGGGTTGGGATTTCGTTTGATGCAAAGGAGTTGGGGAAGATACTGCATATCCCTTTGAGGGTTATGATGATTACACAAGACAAATGTGGCCTTATCTAGATGATTTGCCCTCAGCTATTCAAATCACAAGGCTCTTCTGTGAGAATGAACAAGAATTGGAGCCCAGGGCAGTGTTTAAGAGTGAGATGAGGCCTCAACACAAACTGTTCTTCGAGTTTGTGATAAAATTTCTGCTGCCTAGGCAAGAGCGAAGGCACATTGCTAGCTACATGGATCTCACACTCATGGAAAGCTTGTACAGGGGTATACAGATCAATTGGCCTGCCTTCATCATCCAGATCTTGGACATGGTTGTGAATGGTGCCAAGACACATGCTATACCTTATGGGTTTATCCTGACCGCTGTGCTTGCTCACTTCAAGGTTCCAGTGAAGAATGCTGAAATGGATATTGCTAAGGACTAGTTTGGGAAGAATACGCTGCTGAACTATGACTACACTGTTAATATTCCTGAGGATGAACCTGGTTCATCTAGGAAACTGCCTGTTAATGGCAAGGTCAGGACGCTTGTGCAGGACGGTGAGATCAAGGATGCGGAGATCCTTCATTTGAAATCCCACCTTATTGAGGTTGAAGTTGAGCGGGATGCTATCAAAGATGAATTAGCCAAAGAAAAGGAGAAGAATGAGGGTGTTATTCATCAAATGCTCTCTCTTCTTCAAGCCAAGACCACAACCTCCTCTGCCCCTTCCCAGCCTTAGGAGTCCAGTGCCTCCAAAACCCCCCTCTATGACCCAGTTTGGGATTGTTCTGCTTTTTGTTTTTTGTTTTGCTCATGGTTGCGACTGTTCTTAATTCTTTTTGTGTATGGTGCCTGATCAGCTGTCTAATCAATGAATTTTGCTATTTGGTTATTGATTTTGTCTCAGTTTCTTAAATAACTTACATTTGATTGGTTTCCTTTGATGATTAATTCATGATTTGCAGCTGCAGTTGCCTCAATGGCCATGAGTAATTGTTAATACTTCTGGTAAGTTTATCATTTTTCAACTTTTCGATGATGCCAAAAGAGGGAAGATATGCGCTTTAAAAATTTCAATGCTTTTTGTGATATTTATAACCTAATGAACCTGGTCTCTCTATGATGAATGCTTAAATCTATAAAAAGTGTCTATGTTGGATTGAAGTATGTACAGGGTTAAGCACAGAGTTTGTCATCATCAAAAAGGGGAAATTTGTTGAATCAATTCACTGCATGGTTTTGAAGATTAACAAATGCCAACCCAGTTGAACCAGGTCCATCAGGGCAAACATAGTCAAACAGACCCATTGGCATGAGAAGCGTTCATGCACAGGAGATAAAAATTATCACTGAACTAAGAGGTTATCTAGAATTAAGAGGTTACCTCCTAAGTGAAAATGTTGCAAATTGATAAGAAGATGGAGTTCGATTTCAGGTAGGACAGAATCGAGATCAAGGAAGTTGAGATAAACTCAAACTCTTCCACCAAGGAAGAGTTGTATTAGAACTGAACAACAACGTCTCAACTACTGATTGTATTAAATGTTGAAGCATTCCTGCTGAAGAAATAACTCACAAACATATAAGTGAAACAAGAACTGAAAGCAAAATTACCAAAACAATTTGGCAAGTAGAATCCTTGTGCGACACAAAATCTACTTGAACGAGCTAGAAGAACCAGTTCCATCTGTTGTCTTTTAGTCTAGTTCATTCGTAGTAGGTGATCACATATTGTATCATTCAGCTTTATCTAGAAGCATTTATAATAGGTACACACTGTTCAAGTTAGAGTTAACTTGAAGTTTGTCGCAAATAGCTAAGGCTAGTTCGCCACAAAGGGAATAGAGTTAGTCCTTAGGTTTACAAAAGAGTTTATTTTGTAAATGCTATTTTGTAAAGACTAGAATACTCACTATTTTATTGTGGTCATTTCATATTCTGCACTTACAGTTATTTTAAATTGAAACTTGGAAATTTTTGTGAGGATTGGTTATAGCTGAGATCTAGAAAAGTTAACTGAGTTGTTTTATTAATTGTTGTAAGTATTGTTCAATTTGTTATTATTCCCTTATTGCTTGATTACACATTGTATCCAGGTTATGTTATAAATGCCCCGCCGTAGCCTTGTCACTACTTCATCGAGGTTGGGCTCGACACTTACCAGTACATGGGGTCGGTTGTACCGATACTGCACTCTGCACTTCTTGTGCAGATCCAGGTACCCACAACGCTGATTCTTTGAGTAGTAGTTGAGCACTCATACGGAGACACGAGGTAGATCTGCTGGCGTCCGCATATTCCTGGAGTTTTTCTCTTATTAATTAGATTGCTGTTTTAGTTCATTCGAAACAGAGATATATTTTTTTTCTAGCCAAATACTTGTAGTATTCTTAGTACTTCGTGAATTGTGACACCACACCCTGGGTACTTCAATATTAGCCTTAGTTTCGTGGTTTCATTTTGGTTACTTAATTTTTATTGATATCATTGGTGGAATAGTAATAGATTTCACACTCATTTTAAACTGTTTACTTATGTCTAAATAAATCTGTAAAAGAATTCGGTTAGCTAAATTCTAACATTGGCTTGCCTAACAAGTATGGTGTTCGGCGCCATCACGATCCCGAGGGTTGGGAATTTGGGTTGTGACAAGTTGGTATTAGAGCACTAGGTTACCTAGGTCTCAGAATTCACGAACAAGCTTAATAGAGTCTGAAGGATCGGTACGGAGACGTCTGTACTTATCTCTCAGAGGCTATGAAGTTAGGAACAAACTCATTTTCTTTCTACTCTATCGTGCGATTCTTGTTATCTCAAATACTGATTGAACTCTTCTGTTCTATTGCAGATTGTGAGAACACGGGCTTCTTCTTCCACTGACCAACAATCAGGTCCTCCAGCAGCAGTATCTTCTACAAGGGGCAGAGGCCGAGACAAGGGCAGGACTTAGCCTATTCCTCAGGATGCTTTGGTTCTATTAGTGGGAATTATGGAGAGTGTAGCCCAAACTGGCGCACTCTCCGTGGCAGCAACTGTATCTCAGGCTGGAGTAGGGGTCCACACTCCTGCTACCCACACTCCTGAGCAGAATACTCCCCAAATTCAGACCCCAGCAGCCAACCCAGTTGGGGTAGTTCAGCCAGTTGCTGCAGCACCGCTTGTCGATAGGGCAGCTATGTCCGCCGATGCTTTGTGGAGATTTGACAGCTTCATCATGCTTTTCCCTGTTCATTTCAGTGGTGCTATTTCAGAGGATCCTAAGGAATATCTTGACAGCTGTCATGAGGTTTTTCGGAACATGGGTATTTCGGAGACCAATGGGGTCGTCTTTGTCGCTTTTCAGATGACTGGTTCCGCCAGGAAATGGTGGAGGGGTTATTTGTTGACTAGACCAGTTGGGTCACCTTCTCTGAATTGGGATCAGTTTTCGTATCTCTTTTTGGAGAATTATCTTCCTATCACTACTAGAGAGGAGCGTCGCTGCCAGTTTGAGCGTCTTCAGCAGGGCAGCATGACTGCACCTAGTATAAGACTCGATTTTTGGATTTGGCTCAACATGCTATTCTTTTGTTGCCTACAGAGAGAGAAATGGTCAAGAGATTTATTGAGGGCCTTGCTCAGCCGATCAGATTGCAGATGGCTAAGGAGACAGGGAGCGAGATTTCCTTTCAGGATGCAGCCAATGTGGCCAGGAGAGTTAAGATGGTTCTTGGACTGGGAGGTCAGGGTTCATACAAGAGACCTTGCCATTCTGGTAGATTCAGCGGTGCCTCATATGGAGGTGGAGATAATATGAGTAGATGCCATTCTTCCAGGCCATCTAATTCAGCACATCAAACGCCCATAGTGCCTCAGGTGGTCATGGATCTTACTTACCTTATTCTGATCAGCCAACCCCTATCAGAGCACCTCCTCTTCAGGGTTATTATCATGGTCAGACGGCTCGTCAGGGTTAGCCTCAGTATCAGGATGGGTGTTATGAGTGTGGTGAGTACAGTCATATTCGGAGAACTTGTCCAAGATATTTGGGTAATCAGCCTCAGGATCAGAATTCTCGTGCTATAGTTCCGGCACCAGCTGCAGCACCACCTGCCCAACTAGCCAGGGGTAGAGGCCAGGTAGTCAGAGGTAGAGGTCAGAATGTTAGAGGTGGAGGCCAGCCTGCTAGAGGCGGAGGTCAACCCGCTAGAGGTGGAGGTCCATCTGTCAGAGGTCGTCCCAGAGATACGGTTAAGGGTGATGGGGCCCCACCCCGATTGTATGCATTTTCGTCCAGACTCGATGCAGAGTCCTCCGATGCTATTATCACAGGTACCATTTCAGTTCGCAATAAAGATGCTTTGGTTTTGTTTGATCCGGGGTCTACTTATTCTTATGTGTCATCCTATTTTGCCTCGTATTTGGTCGTGCCTCGTGATTCATTGAGTGTCCCTGTTTATGTGTCTACGCCAGTGGGGGATGCTATTGTTGTAGATCGTGTGTATCGTTCGTGTGTGGTCGTTATTGAGGGTCTTGAATCTAGTATAGACCTTTTGCTTCTTGACATGGTTGATTTAGATGTCATATTGGGCATGGATTGGTTGTCACCTTATTATGCCATCTTGGACTGTCACGCCAAGATAGTTACTTTAGCTTTGCTAGGGTTGCCTCGATTGGAGTGGAAAGGGACTCCTTGTCATTCTCCCATCATAGTGATTTCTTATACCAAGGCTCGTGGCATGGTTGAGAAGGGATGTTTGTCTTATTTGGCTCATATTCGTGATTCTAATGCCGAGGTTTCTTCGATAGATTTGGTGCCTATTGTTTGTGAGTTTCCCGAGGTGTTTCCGGCAGATCTGCCGGGGATGCCACCCAACATGGATATTGATTTTTGCATTGATGTGGCTCTAGGCACTCAACCCATTTCTATCCCTCCATACTGGATGGCCCTACCAGAGTTGAAAGAATTGAAAGAGAAATTGGAAGACTTGCTTGATAAGGGTTTCATTAGACCTAGTGTCTCGCCCTGGGGTGCACCGGTTCTGTTCGTAAAGAAGAATGCTGGGTCTATGAGGATGTGTTATATTACCGACAGTTGAATAATGTTACTATCAAGAATAATTATCCATTGCCGAGGATTGATGATTTGTTTGATCAACTTCAGGGTGCTAGGATGTTTTCAAAAATTGATCGGAGATCGGGCTACCATCAGTTGAAGATTAGAGCATCCGATATCCCTAAGACAACATTTTGGACGAGATATGGGCACTATGAATTTCTAATGATGACTTTTGGCTTGACTAATGCCGCAACAGCATTTATGGACTTGATGAATCGGGTTTTCAAGCTTTACCTGTATTCCTTTGTAATCGTGTTTATTGACGATATTCTAATATACTTCTGCAGTCAGGAGGAGCATGAGAAGCACCTCCGGATAGCGCTTCAGACCTTGAGAGATAGTTAGTTGTATGCTAAATTTTCAAAGTGCGAGTTCTGGTTGAATTCAGTAGCTTTCTTGGGTCACATCGTATTAGTAGAGGGTATTCAGGTAGATACTAAGAAGGTAGAGGCAGTCATGAACTGGCATAGACCCACTTCAGCCATGGAAATCAGGAGCTTCTTGGGTTTGGCGGGTTATTACCGTCGGTTTGTAGAGGGGTTCTCGTCTATAGCAGCCCCGATGACGAAATTGACTCAGAAAAGTGCCCCATTCAGATGGTCGGACGAGTGTGAGGCAAGCTTTTAGAAGCTCAAGACCGCCTTGACTTCAACACCGGTGTTGGTGTTACCATCAGGTTCAGGATCTTTCACAGTATATTGTGATGCTTCCCGTGTTGGGCTTGGAGCGGTATTGATGCAGGAGGGAAGGGTGATTGCATATGCATCTCGGCAATTGAAAGTGCATGAGAAGAATTACCCTATCCATGACTTAGATTTGGAAGCCATTGTTCACGCATTGAAAATATGGAGGCACTATCTTTATGGTGTGCCGTGTGAGGTTTATACATATCATCGCAGTCTCCAGTACTTGTTCAAGAAAAAGGATCTGAATTTGAGACAGAGGAGATGGTTAGAGTTATTGAAGGATTATGACATCACTATATTGTATCATCCAGGGAACGCCAATGTGGTGGTCGATGCATTATTGAGTAGGAAGGCAGTGAGTATGGGANTATCGTATCAACAGAGGGTATTCATGTAGATCCTAAAAAGATAGAGGCAGTCAAGAACTGTCCTAGACCCACTTCAACCACCAAAATTAGGAGCTTCTTGGGTTTGGTGGGTTACTACCGTCGTTTTGTGGAGGAGTTCTCATCTATAACAGCCCCGATGGCGAGATTGACTCAGAAAGGTGCCCCATTCAAATGGTCGGACAAGTGTGAGGCGAGCTTTCAAAATCTCAAGACCGCCTTGACTTCAACACCGGTGTTGGTGTTACCATCAGGTTCAGGATCTTTCACAGTATATTGTGATGCTTACCATGTTGGGCTTGGAGCGGTATTGATGCAGGAGGGCAGGGTGATTGCATATGCGTCTCAGCAGTTNCAATTGAAAGTGCATGAGAAGAATTACCCTATCCATGACTTAGATTTGGAAGCCATTGTTCACGCATTGAAAATATGGAGGCACTATCTTTATGGTGTGCCGTGTGAGGTTTATACATATCATCGCAGTCTCCAGTACTTGTTCAAGAAAAAGGATCTGAATTTGAGACAGAGGAGATGGTTAGAGTTATTGAAGGATTATGACATCACTATATTGTATCATCCAGGGAACGCCAATGTGGTGGTCGATGCATTATTGAGTAGGAAGGCAGTGAGTATGGGAAACCTTGCATTTATTCCAGTCGGTGAGAGGCCATTAGCTTCAGATGTTCAAACTTTGGCTAATCAATGCATGAGATTAGACATTTCAGAGCCCCGGCGTGTCTTAGCTTGTACAGTTGCTCGGTCTTATTTATTTGAGCATATCAAAGATCAGCAGGATGATGACCCGCACTTAATGGTCCTTAGGGACACAGTTCCGCACGGTGGTGAAAAGCAAGTTACAGTTGGAGATGAAGGCATTTTGAGGATGCAGGGTCGAGTATGTGTGCCTAATGTTGACGGGCTTCGTGAGTTGATCCTTGAGGAGGCTCACAGTTCTAAATATTCTATTCACCCAGGTGCTGCCAAGATGTACCAGGACTTGCGGTAGCATTATTGGTGGTGAAGGATGAAGAAGGATATTTTTGCTTATGTGGCTCGTTTCTTGAATTGTCAACAGATGAAGTATGAGCATCAGAGACCCGGTGGTTTGCTTCACCAGATAGAGATTCCTGAGTGGAAGTGGGAGCATATAACTATGGACTTCGTTGTTGGACTCCCACGGACTCAGAGGAAGTTCGACGATGTTTGGGTTATTATGTATAGGCTAACTAAATTAACACATTTCATTCCGGTGGCAAATACTTATACCTCGGAGCGGTTGGCAGCGAGTGATTGTTCGCCTTCATGGTGTGCCCATGTCTATCATTTCTGATTGAGGTACCCAGTTTACCTCGCACTTTTGGAGGGTAGTTGAGCTTTAGCTGGGTACACGAGTTGAGTTGAGCACAACGTTTCATCTCAGAACGACGGGCAGTCCGAGCGTACTATTCAGATTTTGGAGGATATGCTCCGAACCCGTATTATTGATTTTGGAGGTTCTTGGGATCAGTTCTTGCCGTTGGCGAAGTTTTCTTACAATAATAGCTATCAAAGGAGCATTCAAATGGCTCCCTATGAGGCATTATATGGTAGACGTTGCAGATCTCCAGTTGAATGGTTTAAGCCGAGAGAGGCTCGATTATTGGGTACAGACTTAGTTCAAGAGGCCTGATCACGCTCAACTATGTCTTGTAGAAGACTAAACGGGCGTTGCAAATATAATCCTG